>QJSC01014316.1:161722-190438 GCA_003697955.1 Calidris pygmaea
TCCCAGGGTCCTCCTTTCTACCCTTTTTAAAAATGGGTGTGATGTTTCCCTTCTTCCAGTCCACAGGGACTTCACCTGACTGCCATGATTTTTCAAGTATGATGGAAAGTGGTTTGGCAACTATGTCAGCCAGTTCCTTCAGGACTCTGGGATGTATCTCATTGGGTCCCATGGACTTGTATATCTTCAGGCTCCTGAGCTGATCTCGTACCTTGTCTTCACTTACAGTTGGAGGGACTTTATTCTAATTTACCAGATTCAATCTGATTGTAATAGAAACTCTAACTTTCAGTAGTTTAAATAATAAATTTGATTTCTATGTTGCAAAATGAAAACTGTAGGTCATTCCCTCACAGATAAGAAATCACCACAATCATCAGCCATTTGATGCCATGTAGTGAAACAGAAAGGACTGTTTTTCTGAAAGCTCTAAAATATTTTAATTGCCCTGACAGTACGATCCCATCTGGTCTTGGTGTTGTATAATGTTCTAAAGGTCTGAAATCCCATTATACATTTCTCTTTGTGGTGAGTGCCAATCTGAGCTGACTGTCAGGTGCTAAATAAATAATAGAACAATCCTACTGACATCACAATTTCAAGGACAAGAGGAAACCCCTGAGCGGGAGGAAACAACCACTTAGTATTTCTGATCTGGATGACAAAACATTCCTCTGAGACTTGCCGTCTTTCAAGCAGTAATTGCACAGGCTAATCAATACAAAGTCTTTCTGACTGTTTTAGGGTTTTCCTAGCAGGAAGAATAAGAAAGACAGTTTACAGGGTAATCAATTTTATTGCAATTACTTTAAACAGAGAGGAAGTCTGGTGTTTCACAAAGGATTATATTATTTCAAATAGACTATTCGCAGAATAGAAAGAAAATCAATGAGAAGCCATCTGAAATATTACATACAATTCTGATTATGTTTGTTCAAGAAAGATGAATTCAGTTTCAAACAGGTCAAGAAAAGGGCTTTTGGTGTAATGAAGGGAAATGGCAATCTGTATTAAAACTTGGTTTATTTGTTGTTAAGTGATGTTTATAATATTTAAGGACAATTTTCAGCTTCCCAGAGAAGATGAGAAGGAGCATAGACAGAACAATATAATGGCGAATGGAATATTCCATACCATAAACATGCTCCATGTATATCATGGTCCACATATAAATGGGTGGTGGCCATGGGGCAGGTATCCTTGATCAGTGCTCTGGAAGGGCTAGGCAACGAACTCACTGGGTAGTGAGAGTGACTTGTGTTGTATTAGTTTAGTTTGTATATTCTTTTACTAATATTGTTATTAATAGTATTTGCTGTTCTATTAAACTGTCTTCACCTCCACCCATGAGGTTTTTTTCCCTTTCTTCTCCTTTTGTTCCTCTTCTCTCTTCCCTGCTGGGAGGGAATAGAAAGAACTGCTCAAGCAGCTGCTTGGTCCTAGCTGCTGGCTGGGGTTAAACCTTGACTCTCTTGCTTTTTTCCTGCCTCTCTCTCTCTTTTTCCCCGTTCAGGGTCCTAAGCAATAGAGGGTAAGCAAGGCAAGCAGGATGTCTTCACTATAAAAGGGAATAGCTGACTTCCAGGCTTTGATGCCTGGGACGATTTATTTGAGCTGCATGATTGTAGCTTTAATAAAAAGTGTGCAATTTTTGTTAAAATTTCCATTGAAATTTCCTTCTGCTATCTATAGTTTTGATGTGCACAGTTGTGTCTGGATGTTTTTATTCCAATTTTATTTATGGTTCCAAATCTTCTTATCAGTTTTGACAAATATTCGTGTTCTAACACGTCTCATGAAGTCATCTTACTTGGATTCTGCTATTTTCCTCTTTACTGAGGCGAGCAGTTACTGTGTGGCCTACTGAATTGCAGTTTCAGTTTCTGCTAAATAGCATTCCTAAAAGTTTGGAAAATATAATTCGTCACTGCAAACAAGCACAATACCATTATGATTCTCTGCTCAACCACCTCCATACAAAATAAGCTTAAAAATTACTTGTTCCATAGTTTGTCACATAATGCTCTAGCTTTCTACTCAAATGCAGGTAACATATCCACCTGTTAGAGTAGAGAATTTTTCTGTCATCAGAATGACTTTTTTTGCCTCAAAAATAATCTCTTCCATTACATTATTAACTCTTACTATT
Source organism: Calidris pygmaea (assembly GCA_003697955.1). Lineage (NCBI taxonomy): Eukaryota > Metazoa > Chordata > Aves > Charadriiformes > Scolopacidae > Calidris > Calidris pygmaea. The sequence goes on from QJSC01014316.1 coordinate 163,872, forward strand.
TCCTTCTTCATCATTATTATCAGAACTAAGAGAATTAATTAAAAAGATATTCAAGAAAGATATTACAAAGAATACTTTAAGATGTTCATCTTCTATCACACACAAAATATCTCTATTTTTCAGCTAAATTTATACTATCTCTGCATTTTCTCATAAAAAATTTCTCCTCCTCATGATAGATAATCCAGGTTCAAAGCCAAATTTTTAATTATTATTTCTCTGGACTTGAAAAAAAAAATGCAGGCAGGTGCCTCACAAAACCTGGTGCTTCTCAGAGCTTCCAAATGAAAAGCACCATATTCCTTGCCCTCAGCACACTCCTCTTCTGAGAAGCAGTGCTCTTCTTGAGAGGCATTTGCTATAAGCATTGTCAGTTAGAATTTTGTCATTTGGGCAAATCAGCCACCAGTATGGGAGATTTGTTTTAAATACATTGTGTTGTCTAGCCAAAGGCCTGTTATGGGAATATAACTCTTCATAATGTACATCAGTGGATAGAATTCATAACATTCATTGAAAATCATTTTCTATGCTAAAGGAGCTACAACAGGATACCTGCATAGTTTTATTTNATCTTAAACCTAATGCATATTTGACTTTTGAAGCTCCAAATCTTGGGCAATATAGGAAGAAAAACTAATGGTTATCATGAGATTCAAATCAAAAAGCAATTTTTTATATTTCCTGGCATTCATACACACCTTTAGAGAAAGATATTGTAAAAAATTATTCCTGTTATGAAAGCCTATATGACTTTTACATATAAGAAAAGAATCAGATTCAAGAATTGAAAACATCCATTATGTAGTCAAAATTATTGCATAACATGGTTAAGAAGCTATTATGAAAATTGATGGCTAGCTAAATGTGAATGAAGCAGCATAGACAATAAGTAGTTGAGTAAAGAAAGCTGTTTGAATCTTCATATCAGACCATAGGTTAAAATTATTCTTGCAAGTGCAATCTATATTTAGACAAAGCATAATGACAGACATTTTGCCTTAGGCATCTAAGCTTGCATGTGAATACATTCTTAAGGAGAATTTCATGCTGTATAATTTTGTCTCCAATACTTCAATTGAATATAACTTCTATATGTATGTACTTTTGTATAGTAATAATTTATGTATTTTTGTACACATGAACTTTGTATATTTATCCTACAATTTATTAGGGTCATTCAATTCTTGTAGGTGTGCTGGAGAAGTTCAAGTGCATGTTGGTTCTTATTTCAATTCTTGCAATTGACCTTAATCTACTAGAGATTGTATTCTGTATTCTTTTTTTGTGGAAGACATTGGTGTTTTAGTGACTTTTCACTGTGCTGATTTTAATACTCACTACTGAACATACTTTAATAGCAGGGTTTGATTGGATTGATTTTAGGTTTGTACAGCTGAACTCAGCTAGTAAAAGTGCAGTGTCATATGTTGCAAACATGTCCCAAAAAAATTGCCTAAAATTATAAAATAAACATAAAGCCCTCCCTTATCTACTAAATTGTGGAATCTCAGTGGTGTGTATGGTCTGCTGCCTTAGAAGCAGAATTCACTTCCCATACAATAACACAGAGTGTAATTTATTAAGCTTTATGTAATATACAGATACTATAAAATAAAATTGTCATAATTTTACTGGATTTACAATCATACTTGTTACATGGAATATCTATTGCAGTTGAGGTTATGGAGATAGTTCTCCGAAAATTTCTTAAAAGGTTAGGTGATGATAGAACCTTTCTGGGTGAGCAACTTAAGTCATGTTTGCAAATTGATTTTGAAATCCTAAATCTGCATTAATTATATGTCTACATTTTCTATGTTAAAGCAGAAAAGGGAAGGGCTTTGGAGAGACCAGGCAGAGGATTTATGGTACTTCATACTTTACTCAGTTTTAATAATACAGAAGACTTGCTTTACCCGTAGTTGATTTGTTTTTGTTTTGTTTTGTTTTGTTTTCATTGCCTTCCTGTTAGTAAGCAGACAGGTAAGAGCACCTTTGGCACACCAAACCCACTTCTGAAGTAGATTTTCACCAGTGACCTGGGTGACATTTCTGAAAAGCTGTTCATGTAATCTCAAGTATCTTTTGTGCAATTTAGTATTCTATGCAAGAAATGTGTGGTCTGCAATAAGCCAGAGAAAGATTTTAGTCTTTGAACTCAAATATGAGGTAGCCAGAAGGTATAATTATACATGTATTTTCTTTCACCTAGACAGAATATTTCCTTACTCTAGGCATAATATATTAAAAAATCTTTCTGGTGCCCTGTTTACACTTAATATTGTACTAATTAGTGTTTCACTAGCTAATTTCAGACTGTAGTGCACCATTCTGAAGGCTATATAGACCTGAGACCATTGATTGCTGATAAAGTATGGGGTATGCAGCTGTCAAAACTTCTTTTCACACTTCATCATACCCTGAGCTTTTTGCTTACTCTATTAATTTCCACACAGCAGACAACACTCATCAATTAAAAATATCTTGTGAAGATTATTCTGTGCTCTGTCCACATTATTTTTAAGGTTGCCTGCTGTAGATACTGAAAAATTATTTTAGCCAAAAATATCTCATGAAAGAGATCAAACATAAAAAGAAAAAATAGTTCATGGTTACTTCACAATCAAAATAAAAACAACAATGAAACTAAATACTAGGAACACTTGAGTATAATAAATATCTGCTGAAAGCCAACGTCACTTTCACAAATAAACTTTGCTCGTTCTTGTCTCAAACTCTTATTATAGTAATGTTTTAGCACTTCTTGTTTTAGTAATTAGTATTAAGTGAATGATACCAGTAATAAGGCTCTCTGTATCACCTCTTCCCAGTTTTTGGTGCTGCTCTGGGTAAGTATAAAAATAAAAAATAAAAAATAATAATAAAAAAAAAGTCACAACTAATTTTGCTGACTTATCTGTTCTGTCATTCTGCATTCATTCATGACTAATTTGCTGAATCAGTTGTTCACTTCTTTTGGGGGAAAATAAGCCTGGAGCTTTTTGTTACAGAAAACCTTGGTGAATATTAGGTATATAAAGTATCCAGAGGCCAATACCTTATATTATGAAGACAAGCAGGATGGAAATGGCTTGAGATTTTCTGCTGTCAGCATTTTTCTTCCATATTGATTTATATAAAAAAATGTAAAATACTAAGACAGAATTTCACCGCAGTGTCTTCTACCCACTTTATTAACCGTGTGTGGTGGGTTGACCCCAACTGGCAGCTAAACCTCCTCCCAGTCACTCACTCACACCTTTGCATTGGGATGGGGGGTGAGAATCGGTAGGATAAAAGGAAGGAAAACTCATTGATTGAGAGAAAGACAGTTTAATAAATGAAGGAAAGAGAAGTTGGGAGGAGGAAGTGGGATGCAAAGGCAATCACTCACCTCCTCCCACCAGCAGACTGATGCTCAACTAGTCTGCAAGAAATGGTTACTTTAGAAAAACTGCCTCCAGTTTTATTGCTGAGCATGGTATGGAACACCTTTTTCATTAATTCAGATCAGCTGTCCCAATATCTTGTCCACTCCCAACCTACATGCTGAGGGGCAATGTGAGATACAGAGAAGGCCCTGATGCTGGGCAAGCGCTGTTCAGCAACAGCTAAAACTCTGGTGTATTGCCAGCACTGTTTTGGTCACGAGTACAAAACAAGGCACTATATAGGCTGCTATGGAGAAAATTAACTCCATCCCAGCAAAAGTCAGTAATCTCAGAACATCATCATATGAGGATTGTGAAAGTGGTGAGCAAGTATAAACATTTCAGCAGGTGTGTCTATGTGCATCTGCACGTATGTGTGTGATTACATTTGGTTGGTCATCTTAGTCCTTAATCTGCAGTTAGCAAATTTAAATATTTTTGGTTGAAATGAGGCCTGCAGTCAGAATAGGATGGAAACAGCTGAAAATAACATAAAATGGGACAAATAATATTTTACAAGAAGAAAAATTCAGATCTTGTTTTTTTGAAGGATTGTTAATTACCAATTAGCTTTCCACAAGAACAGATACTACTGTTTCTGGAGTACTGTGGCAGGATGAAAGTGAAATTATTTTAGAAATTCTGGGCACAGGTGCTGGTAAACTGAAAGTAGTTGTTTCATACGCATATAAGGTCACAGTGGGACACAAATAGGGACACATTCTCAAACAAATATTCCTGCATGTGACAGAAGGGAAAAGGACTTCACTGAGAGATTCAAATTGATAAGACAGGGATAAGAGTGTCTTCACAAACAGGGAAGTTAACTGAAATTGCAAGAGTGAGATAACTGAAAAATAGGAGAATTAATTGAAGCCACAGGAGTGAGATAACCTAGAAATAGGGGAATTAACTGGAACTGCAAAAGTTAGACAATGGAAAAATTACAAAAGTTAAACTTTTATGTAGTAGGTGGATCGAGAAATCTGTACCTTCCAAGTACCGCAGCAAACAGGGAAAGGAAGAGGGTTACATGTGGCTGGAAAATTAGGATAAAATGGAGGCAGCTTCCTCCAGCAATTGGAGAGACCCAACAGAGGAATGCCCCAGCGGACTCTCCCTGTATTTGAACAAAGTCTTTCCAGGACTCCTCTGTCTCCTTTATGAACATTGACCTCTGGCAATGAGATTTTCTGCACAAAATTAATAATTTGTTTGGACTTCACTCACAGGTCCAATAGGCCACTATTGCAGGTTCTATGGGTACAATGGAGAATACAGTATTAAAAGCAATTCACAGAATACACTATGACAACCTTCAAGTGATCCTGAAAAGTAGCAACACTTTTGGACTAGTAGCACACTAGTGGACTAGATATTAATATCTTAAAAGAGTGCACTAATCACGGTCTTAATAACATGTTGTATATCATACATGTGCTTCTTAATCACTTGCCCTCTCTCTCAGGTAAGGCTGCTCAGCCCCTGGGAAGTTACCCTGTACAGCGTCCTGGACAAGGGTGGGGAAGAATCTCCTACAGGCCAAAACCAGACCTTACAGTTTATATTTCCTGACTTGATGAGGGTGCAGGATTATGCCTCAATAGATTACGCTGTCGGGAATATTTACTTCTGGTGGTATGATGGTTCCTTAGTTTCTGTTGCTAATTTTGTGATGTCTAGCACTCAAAGTCACTGAACACTGGTGGGATGGGACTCAAAGCATTTTGTTTGTTAAGGGAGTATTCAAGGTTGCATTCTGGTTTCGGTTCTTATTGTGATGCAATCTTGAAACAACCTCAGGCTGAGCCGTTTTCTCAGCTCCCCCCAAGTTATCTCTGCACAGACAAGGAACTGTCATGGGATGGAAATGTCATCTAGTCCACATGCCCCCTGCAATAAGCAGGGACATCTTCAGCTAGATCAGATTACTCACAGCCTCATCCAACGTGACGTTGAATGTTTCCAGGGATGACACATCTACCACCTCTCCGGGCAAACTGTTCCAGTGTTTCACCACCCTCGTCATAAAAATTTCTTCCTTATACCTATACTAAATCTTCCCTCTTTTAGTTTAAAACAATTACCCCACCCCTCTTCCTATCACAACAGGCCCCGTAAAAGAATTTTTCCCCGTCTTTCCCGAGGCCCCCTTTAATTACTGAAAGACTGCAGTAAGGTCTCCCTGGGGCCTTCGTTTCTGCAGGATGAACAACCCCAACTCTCTCAGCCTGCTCTCATAGCAGAAATGTTCCATCCTTCTGATCATTTTTGTGGCCTTCCTTTGGACCTGCTCCAGCAGGTTCCTGTCCTTCTTCTACTGGGGGCTCCAGAGCTGGATGCAGTACTCTAGGTGGGCTGTCACCAGAGCAGATTAGAGGAGCAGAATCACCTCCCTCAATCTGCTGACCAACAGGTCCATATCTTTCCAGTGCTGAGGACTCCAGAGCTGTTTGGCCATGTGCTGTCCGGAAGGTGCATTAGTAGGGTCATGTGGGTGTGGTGCAAATAATATTTAAAAGCCAGAAAATCAACAACTGGAGCAATTAAATGCATAGTGTGTCATTTGTGTGAAATATTTCTGATAGCAAAGTAGAATCATAGGAATGAATAAAACTATGAGGATTAAGGAGATCTTAAATAACAGATAATTTTATAAGTGTTTTTTGCTTTGTTTTTTCCTTTTTTTTTTTTTTTATTTTCCAGATCCAAGTTGTGTAATACCAGGAGCCAAGTAGATATATTTAAGCCAGGACAGTTTTCAAGTTCCAATTCATGTTGTTTTGACAATCTGGTTTTTTTGATCTATTCTTCAAAAATTCAACAGGTTTACACCGTAAGGTGTCTGGTATAAAACACATCATTTCTAATTACACTGCTAAATACATCATATACTTCCCTGGGATCCCAGTATTTGTATAAATACAGTAAAATTTCTAAGCTTTCTGAAATTACAAGGAAGTACCTACTTTTTGTAACTTTCTGTTTATTTAGAACCACAACTTATATTAATATTTGATGACCAAAGGAGACAAACAGGACAACAGTAAAGCCTAGGCATGAAGATAGGAAATTTATATTTTTTTAATTATAATAAATGTGTTCATGTAGACACTGTGTGGCATGTTATCTGCAGAGTTATGTTTACTGAGAACACTTCAACAGCTGTTTTGAAATAAGACACTTCTAATATAATGGCTAGTCAAACACTTAAGGTGCTACTTTTCTTGGTAATTATGAAGAGCTTTGTAATATTTTTCAGCTGAGAGGCTAGAAACAGTCAGAACATTAGAGACATTAAATAGTTGGATCTTGTCTTGGAACAAAACTGGAAAAAGGTAATGGTGTTAGACTGGACTTCTGTAAGGCACATAATAAATGTAATCAAAAGAAAAAGGTCTGCAGATTCTGTAGTATATTTCTTTGGGCTTTGATTAAGAAACTAAATGCTGATCATGTTTTGAAAATCCTTACCAACATAAGTATTTATGTTTCTTTTAATAATGTATAGTTTATTTGGTTCTCACTTTCCTCTGAAGAAAGGCTGACAGCAGGAAAGGAAAGAATATGCTCTTAATATGCAAAATTATTACTGAATTTGCTCTGATTCAGTGGTTGAAGCAAAGAAGAAATAGGAGAAACCCGTGTTAGGGACAGACGCTTTATAGTAGTTATCCATGTTGAAAGATTGCAACCAAAACTGAGTTATTTGCCAATGAAAGTTATTAAATCAAGATTCCTAAACAGCACTTGAGTGAGAATCAAAACAAAAGTTGGTGTTGTGTTTTCCCTGAGCCCTCTGTGAAAAGAAATTGTGAGAAGTTACTGATTTTCTGCAGAGTTTTGGGGTTTGTTTTATTTTCCCATAGAACAAACCAGAACAAAAAGTTTCATAAATTTCTCAACTACTTGCTTTTTACTTTCTCTTTTCTTCACACTACTCTTTAGAAGTAGGCTTCTCATATCTTAAACTTTCCTTTTTATTACTGTTACTTCCCAGTAGCCTGGCAGCCACAGGGATCTTTAGACTCAGAACTGAACAGCAGCTCTGTGTATAGTTTAGACCTTGCAATTAAACTTCACTTTGCTGGATGTCTGCTTGTACTTACCATTTAGGAATCTCATTATCACAGCTTAGAACATTAAATAATAATGTCTCTCCTTCCATGTCCCTAGTACAATTTTATTCCTTTTTTTTAAGGTTTCTTCAGACTTCCTCCCTTGATTTTATGAACAGTAATATTACTTAATTAGTAGTACTATCATTAGATTTAACTTCACTTTTGAAATAAGGTACATACTTTTCTAAGGGTCATAAAGAAAGGAAAAAAAAAGCAAACCAACAACCACTAGCAATTAGAGGACAGCACAGACTGTGACCTGTAAGCCAAATAATATTTCCTCTTCATAAAGGAGGACAGACATTGAGAAATCTTTTCCATCAATTTTATGAAATTATTGACTTATAATTGCACTATGTTGTATAGAACTGCTGCAACATTTCATAAAACAAACTGCACCAGGTTAAAATGTCTTTGTCTTTGCAGAAAAAGTGTTCAAGACCTTGATGTTAACAGTGTGAGTTACTTATTCAGTGGTAGGTGGTAAATTGAAAATGGTCCCACTGATATTTAGTAAAAAATTGCATAAAACCTTGTCTCTTAGTTTTTCTTCTGGTATCCATCCTTTCAACAAGATCTTGAAATAGCAGCTATAATAACTATCTGAAGAATTGTTCTCAACTAGTGAAAGGAATTTGAGCACTTTGTGTCTGGAGAAGCTGTGTCTTTTTTTAATTTCCCAACTTTGTTCATAAAAGCTATTTATACAGAAATAAACAGGCAACATTTCCATTTTATGATTTGACTATTCCCTCAACAAACACATGATAACAGTACAATCTGGATAAGGAAAGATTTGTGTTATATCTGTGCACTACATGCAATTAAGTTCCCTGCTACTATTTAAACAAACAAAAAAAAAAAGGCAAACCAGGCAATATCTGGAATATGCACTAGATAGAAGATGAAACTAGATACGAACATATGTTCCTTCAGAATAGCCAAAAAATGGAAAACAACCTGGATGCATCTCAGATGTTCACATTTTGTCAAGTCTGATGAGCTAAACTGCAGCCTCAGTGGATAACTATCCTTTCTTGCATGACTGGAGGACTGACTGATGACGGAGGTAAAATGACTCCAGGTCAAGAAAACAAAACCTTACAAATTTCAGCTTAAAATAAAGAGAAAATGAGACGTAACAGACATTATTAAAAAAAACCCAACAACAATAAACAAACACACACTCTAAAACAAACAAAACCAACAAAAATAACCCAAACAAACAAAAACCCCAGCATAAAGGAAAGAAATTTTGTTTTCTTCATTCCGTACTAGCAAGAGATAATATGTTTGAGTTTAATTAGGAGGAAACAGCCTTGATTTTAGGTGAAGCTTGTAGTACAATGTTTACAACCTGGGACTTACTCTCTTAAAAAGATATAGAAATACTCAATATTAAAGGGAACAGGAAAGATCAGACAAACATCTACCATGTTTGTCAGGCTGTTCCATGAGCAGAGTGATTTTGCAGAACTTTCAAGTGTTCTTCCCCTCCTACCGTTTTATGAAAGATTGAATAGTGATACTAAATTAATTCTAATACCTGAGGTGAGGACCAAGTTGCAAATAAAATGGATTTTTCCTCTTATAGAACTTAAGGATATTTATTAATAGAAACAAGCAATGGCTATTATGGTCTATTATACAGCATTCCTTTATCCCTTAACGTTAGGCCTCAAAAGCTTATTATTCATGGCCCATTTTTTCCATTGCTAATAAAAGCTTATAAATGGCACTGTATTTTCATTAAAAATCTCATTATTTGGACCCCATTTTATTGGCATTTCATAAGCATTATACATCATAATGCACTGTATGTTTGGGGATATAAACAACATTGTTAGCAGTTCAATGGCCATGAGCAGTTTAGCAGTTTAATAATTGCCTGCTAATTTGAGAAGAAATTCATTGTTTTTCTAACTTGATCTGCTCCTATATCATTAAAACAATGATAGGCTGCTGCCGAGGGGTTTTTTTAGCATATATTTAAAGATACTGCTTGAATTATTCATGCACTATGGTGTTCTATGAATAATTTATGCACAAATTTCATTGGTGAAACTTAACTTTGAACTTCCTTAAAACCTTAAACCTTATTCCACTTTTCAAGGTCTTTCAAAATAATTTCTCCACAACTTTTATAATCAGCAGTTGCCAACTAATATTGTAAAACTGAAACCAGAAAATAAATATCAGAACTTGATTAAAAAAAAAAAAATTGAGAAGTTTGAGTAGATTTGTATTTCCTTAAAAGAGAAGTGGAAATTTCAAAATCAAACCAGAACAACCCAACTCATAAACCAAGCTGTGGACAGGACTGACAACAAGGGAGTATTGAATGTGATGGAACTGGACACACAGTATGATAAGAGGTTGACTTTGTCATAACTTTCAAACTCCTGACTAAAATTTCATCTTCAAATTCACTAAATGATTTTGTGTAAGAGCAGAATTTAGAGACCTGAAAAACATACCATTTCTCTGTGTTTTCAAATGAATTCCAGATCACTTGGATCAGTGTGCTTAGAGTACTCTGCACAAGCTGATAAAGTTAGGGAAAATGTCTGCATCTTTTTGTGGAAGGAAACATATGCTCATAGGCAGTTAGGAAAAGTGCTGAGTTCCATGAAACAGGTCCCTTATGCTGTTGACAAAGGAACAGAATGCAATTGCTTGTCTGTTGTACATACCACAGAGAATAGCCAATAAAAGTTAAATATAGGCATTTCACACTGAATCTCAATTTACTTTTGTATTATTCAGGTTGATCATCCTGTAATGTAATGTAGATTTTTCTTCTCCTGGCATCACAGCAACAACTTCTTAAGTGTGAATAAGCTGAGCTATTGGAAGACTGAACAGCTGTGCACCACCTCGCACTTAAAGTTACAGTGTCTTAGCTCCTGAAAGTAATATTGCATAATATTAAAATGGATTTGAGGCTTATGCAATAAGGCCTGCCTTTCCCGTTAAGGCTTATTTAATCAGATGATGATACTACTACACATACACATTATGCATGCTGGAAGATTTGCAAGAAATAAGTAAGAGAAGTTGACACCAATTTTCTGAGAAAGGTTGTCCAAACCGGCCAAGAAGAAAGGAATGCTTCTTGAATTCAGCTTTTATTCCAGTCTTATACAGATAAATCCTACAAAACACTCTGGAAAATTAAAAAAGCCTGTTTATTGTTTTTCTCTGCAGGAATAGAGTTTAACTGTTTTTAGCTAAAAAGACATCTCAATGGCTGATTTTTAAACAGAAAAAAAAGACTTTTTTCTCTCCAAATTGATTGCTAAAAGTTTTACAGACATAAAATACCGTATTTCAGCATGAAAAGGCTCTCATTTATTTCAACAAACAGTCCATATTTTTTAATTTAGAGTTTGTTGTAAACATAATGCTTGTGCAACACCGTCACAACATCATTAGAATTTTACATTTCTCATAAATTTTTTTGGAATTTGAAGTGCCAAATGCTTAGAGAAATCAACCTTCTATGTTTTGTAAATGTATCATTTCCAATCTGGGTTTCCTGCCGACTCTGAATCTCTAGGAAACATAATCAGATGGGAACACTTTTTGTGTACTTTTTGTGCAGCTCTCTTGGTTTGAGATAAAACAGAATGAACTTTCTGTTCAGTAATTTGACATCTTAGCTAGCCTTCGTCTACCTCTCTGAAAATAACAGCATATTGTGGAGAAAAGAGCTTGTTCTCAGAGTGATAAGACCAATGTTTGTACTTCATGCCAAGGAACAGTATGCAGGGAGGCTCTTGCTTATAATTATTGCTATAACAACCAACGTCAGCTAACTTTGTTACTTGCCCCATTGGAAGGTCAGAAACAGAAGAGTGCAGAGGGGTGTGCAGGGAGGAGCAGACAGGACAGGTGACCCAAACCTGACTAGCAGAGGTATTCCCTCCCATCTGCCCCATGCTCAGTATAAAAGCTGAGGGATCAAAGGGTCAGCTCTCTTTTCTCAACGGCTGATGTCCAAAGAGGAGCCTGTCTGTTCATCTGCCTTTGATCCCAATCCATGCACTCCACAACTGGAATCCAGTCCCCATCCATTGCTGAGTCCTGTCTAGGACTCCCCCCGTGCCTGTTAGTGATGTCATCCTGGGATCTTGATATGGTTTTGTGTGTATTGTATCTATTTCATTATTTTCTTTTTAATTTTAATATTACTATTTCATTACATTAGTTTAGTTTGTTCTAAACTCATAAATCTCTCTATCTCTCCCTTGATGGCCGTGGTCCAGACAATTCTTTGTCCTGGTGCCGGACACGTGAAGCCTTCCTTCCTCTCGAAGCTGTTGCTCTTGCAGTATCCAGTATTTGTCATCCACTGCTGGGAGTGCTCAGCTTCCTGCTGATAGACTTGACTGAGTATAATTCTTGTATATCTTATATCAGTATCAGGATTAATATTGGTAATTTCGTATTAGTGTTAATCATTTAGTCTTATTCTATTAAATCTATTTGTTTTTCAGCCTTCATGTTTCTTTGTGTTCCCCGATTCCCCTTTCCAGGTGGGGATGGGACATCAGGTGATAGAATAAAACAACAATAAATTGTTATGGGTTTTCTCAAACCATAACAACAGCTTTGAGGCATCTGTGTACCCAAAGATGCAGAATCAAACACACAACATGCAGCGTGAGTAGCCACATGTTGCACAGCTAATATTCCCCTTGTGCACAGGTACTAAACATTTGCACAAATCTTCCAGATTCCTGAGGAAACATACACTATGGCAAATACATACACACATAATATGTGTGCATGTCTTAAACATCTGACCCAAATTCTAGCTGCCTACTTAATTGACTGCATAAAATGTATGTGACTATTGAGCTTTATTACAGGAAAAATAGGGAAAACAATGAAAAAACAATCAAATAAAGAAAAAAAGGCACCTCGATATATATTCAGATATAAGGAAACACCACGACTTTAAAATCCAAGAAAAATATATGGTCAAATGTGGGGAGTGAGGAATTGTGAGATGTGCTGCTGAGCGAGAGCCCAGCAGGTGTTCTTGCAGTGATGGGAAGGAAACCTTGAGAACAGTAAAACAATGTCTTTATATGGTAATGTGAAGGCAGCAAAATAGATAGCAAGCTAGCAAATAGATAACAAAATAACAAAACAAATAATAATGACTAATTGGCCTGGGCGCATGAACACTTCTATGTAGTCAATTGTATTGCTCACAACATTGTGTGGACAGGCCCCACAACCTATCTGTGTAGAGAGCACAGTGTGTGATCAAAAGAGAGAAACTATATATGCTGTAAAAATAAACATTGAACGTCTTTTTTTCACCACCTGTCAGAATCTGTGCCCTTTGTTGCCACAGTCAAATTATTTTAAATATATTATAAAAGAATGATTGTAGAGGAGAAGCAGAAGACACAATTAATTTAGATTTTCAATGACACACTTAGATGAGATCATTAAAGGAAGCTGACAATAACCACAATGCCAACACTGGTATGAACTAAAAAATGCTTAAGAACTGGGAAGCCAGAAGTAACAAGTCTGTTTGCTCAGTAATTCTCTGACTGAACAGAAGTTAATATTAAGATGCTCCAACATCAGTCTAGGAACTGTTTGAACTCAGTAAATAAAATATTCTGATGATATTAAGCTTGTGTAAGTCACTAGGTCCCTCCTTATGTTGAATGTTGTTTCTCAATTCAGCCATATAATTTCAGGAAAAGTATAGAAGAAACATATAATGGTCCAAGAAAGGAATGTGTCTGGGAGGGACAACACAGATCCAATATAAAAATAAATTATTTATTCTAGTATTATTTGATATAAAGAATAAAATGAGATTGCCTGTAAGAGCAAAGATATTAAATATAAAATATTGCAAAGTCCATGCAAAGTGTGAAAATGCTTTAAAAGTATCTAGAAGTGGTATTCAATGAAAATCAAGGACTACTAGATTCAAATGAAATTAAAAAACTTGCTGAAGCAGTACATAATCAGTTCATGTAATGTAAGCCCAAAAGATGTCGTGCAAAGCAGATAAAAATTAAAATAGCAAAAATAAATTCACAAATAAAAATGAAAACAGTATCTACAAACGGTAATACTTTTTTATTGTTCACTAAGGATACCAGTCACAAGCAATGGCAGAATCCTCAACAAAACTGTATTTATTCTACAATAGAAGATTTGCATACCCATGCCTACAAAACAACAAACACCACAACCCATAACACTAAGCACTATGTCAACCTCTCTTTTGAAAACCTCCAGGGATGGTGCCTCAACCAGCTCCCTGGGCAGCCCATTTCAGTGCTTAATAACACTTTCAGTAAAGAAAGCTTTCCTAATATCCAATCTGAACCTCCTCTGGCACAACTTGAGGCCATTTCCTTTTGTCCTATCACCTGTGACTTGGGAGAAGAGACCAATCCCCGCTTCTCTACAACCTCCTTTCAGGTAGTTGTAGAGAGTGATAAGGTCTTCCCTCAGCCTCCTTTTCTCTAGGCTGAACAACCCCAGCTCCCTCAGCCTTTCCTCATAAGACCTACTCTCCAGACTCCTCACTAGCTTTGTTGCCCTTCTCTGGACCCACTCCAGCACCTCAATGTCTTTTTTGTGGTAAGGGGCCCAAAACTGTATATATAGTACTCAAGGTGGGGCCTCACCAGGGCTGAGTATAGGGGAACAACCACCTCCCGAGTCCTAGTCACCATGCTGTTCCTGATACAGGCCAGGATGCTGTTGGCTGCCTTAGCCACCTGGGCACAATCCTGGCTCATAAATAATTATATTTAAATTGCTTACATGAGTTGCGGTGCAGTTTCTTGTTTGGTAGTATTTTCAAACTTGTCACTGATAGAAAATGGTGATGGAGAATGTAGGCAAAATGACTATTAATCCTGTCACACACCTGAGATTCAATGAATATTGAAATAAGAGCAATTAAAAAATAGGAATGAAAATGAAAAAGCTCTATTCAGTATTTGAATCACAGTTGGCTCAGCAAATTCAATTATTTTTCTTTCTAGAAATGTCAGTTGAGGGAATATACTTACATAAAGAATGAGGCCTGCAATGACAAGAACTACTTCTCTGTTCTGGTTTCAGTATATCACAAGTGGAATTTGGAAGTCCCTAGAATCTGTACAAAATTTAATTTCCTGAAAAAAGGCAAACCTCTTTTTTAACAAACACATTTCATAGAATCATAGAATCATTTACGTTGGAAAAGACCCTTAAGATCACCAAGTCCAAATGTCAATGTAAGACTACCAAAACTACCACTAAACCACATCCCTAAGCAAGTTTACATGTATTTTAAATACCTCCAGTAAAACAACCACCTCCCTAGGTAGAAGGTTCCAGTGCTTGACAACCTTTTCAGTGAATAAATTTTTTCCTAATATGAAGTCTAAACCTCCCCTGGAGCAACTTGAGGCTATTTCCTCTAGTCCTATCTCTTGTTACTTGGGAAAAGAGACAGACACTCACCATGCTACAACCTCCTTTCAGGCAACTGTAGAGAGTGATAAGCCTGTCCTCAGCCTTCTATTCTCCAGGTAAATAACGCCAGTTCCCTCAACCACTCCTCATGTGCTCTAAACACTTCAACAGCTTAATTTCTGGTTCATTTAGATTCTCTCAAGCACCTCAATGTCTTTCCTGTAGTGAGCGGCCCAAAACTGAACACAATACTCGAGGTGTGGTACAGCAGGATGATCACTTCCCTGGTCCTGCTGGCCACACAATTCCTGATCCAAACCAGAATGTTATTGGCCTTCCTGGCCACATACAGGCACTTGTTGTCCAACACCCCCAGGCCCTTTTCCACTGAGCAGTTTTCCAGCCACCTTCCCCAAGCCTGTAGCCTTGCACGGGGTTGTTGTTGTGACCCAAGTGCAGGACCCAGCACTTATCCATGTATCAATGAGATATCTTCATAAAATTCATTAGCTTGTAAGTCCACTGTCATGGCACTTGGTGGAATCTTTTGTAAAGAACAGCAGCTGTTTTATAAAAGTTCTACAATCTTTTTTTCAGAATTTTACAATTAAAATTTTGCTATAAAAGCTCAACAAGGCTGAAACATTGGAGAAATATTTGGCAGTCTTTGATTTCTGGAGGCAGTGAGATTTACTATAAAATACGAAAATATTTAAGGTAGCAAATCCAGACTATGTATTGCACTAAAAGTTACACCACTAACCTTTTTTGAAAGTGAACATGTGTTACTAGTTAAGCATGTTACTGACAAAAGTGAAAACTCCAGCAATACGCAATATTCTAGTGTGTGCTAACTTATCCATAAACTAGCTCGGGAGTAAAACTTTGAGATTCAGTCTATGATGACATATGACATCATAGAAAGCTATGCAGATACAATTAAGTATAAACCATATGGATTACCGAATATTTACATTCATAACACTGAATCCCCAAGCTGTTGGCTAACTGCTATTGTTACATGATATACTTCATCTTCTAGTCCTGATTTTTTTTTTTTATTTATTTTTTTTACAATGGACAACTTGTTTCATATTATTTCTGCCGTTGTTTTTGTGTTTTCCCAAGATAATTCTAATGCATATTCCAGGGGAGCTTGACTGACAGGTTGTTAGAGAAGTCCTGAAAGGGAACAAATACTTTCTGTGAATGCTTAACATGCCTAGAAAAAGGAAGACAGGAAGAAAGAAGTGTAAGAAGAATGCTGAAGGACTACTACATATTATGGAGGGTTTTTTCCCATAAATTTGAAAAAACATCGCTTGAGTGGGAACAGTCTCCATGTAGTGGGTGTCTAACTATTACATAGTCTGAGTGCAAAAAATCGTTTCCACATGTCCTTTGGTTCAATATTGAAGAGGGTTCACAACTCATGTTCTACACACTATCAACAAAAAAGCTGTTAAGTTACCTTGACAAGAAAGACAAAAAGTACATGAAACCCTTGATACAGATTATTTTTTTCCATGAAGAATTAAGATTCTTTTCCTTTTATCTAGAAAGTAATATCTGCGTAGTTGTATTGTTAATAATAAATAACAAGATTATTTTCCTTTCTAGGTAATTATTTAGGTTTTGGCCATTTAACATAATTTGCTAAATTAGAGGTGATTTAAGTAAGATCTGAAATTATGGATTTAAATAGTATCTATACAGTCCTTTTCTTTACCATACACTTCCAAACTCAGCATTACTGAGATTCTTCCTTTGTCATGCTCACTTAACATGTTAAAACCTTCAGGAGAGAAGAGACAAGCCTGTCTTTTCCCTACCTGTACTGTAGTATCATCACCTTCTTTCATACTGTTCTGTGGAAAGACCATGAAAAAAATCTCCTCTACAACCCAGTAAAACACTGATTTTGACATTTAGTATTAACACGATATATATACTAATATTCTACTTCAGAGACAAAAACTGTTCCAAAGACTCTTCTTGCTAATAAGAAATAGTACTTCAATGCCAGAAAAGTTCTGCCCCCTTCAGCTGGACCAGTCACACAGTAAAATACAATACAAGGAAACTTGGGATAATAGAAGGTCTCAGTCTTCCAAATTATTATTGAAAAATGTGTGCTGTGTCAAGTTATAGAAAAAAAGATACTTTTGTTGGTGACATTACAAATTTGAGTTCTTTTTGTTGTTCCAGCATGGGTCCCCCATGGGATCACAAATCCTTCCAGAAAACCTACTGCAGTGTGGGCTCCTCTCCATGGGCCACAGGTCCTGCCAGCAGCCTGCTCAAGTGAAAGTTCTCCACAGGGTCCCATCCTTCTTCAGGAGCGCCCACCTGCTCTAGAGTGGGGTCCTCCATGGGCTGTAGGTGGATATCTGATCCACCACGGATCTCCATGGGCTGCAGGGGGACAACTTGTCTCACCATGGTCTTCACCACAGGCTGCAGGGGTATCTCTGCTCCAGTGCCTGAAACACCTCCTCCCCCTCCTTCTTCACTGACCTTGGTGTCTGCAGGGTTGTTTCTCTCACATATTTTCACTGCTGTTGTTGCACAGCAGGTTTTATCCTTCTTAAATATGTTATCACAGAAGCACTACAATCATTGTTGATTGGCTCAGCTTTGCGCAGCAATTGGTCTATCTTGGAGCTGGATGGCATTAACTCTATCAGACACGGGGGAAGCTTCTAGCAGCTTCTGACAGAAGCCATCCCTGCAGACAATCCCCTCCCCCTTCTACCAAAACCTTGCCATGCAAACTCAATACAGAGACACAAGGCGAAGAAGTAAGGGTGCTGGGCACAGTCTATGATGAACAAAAAATACAGGAGTGTGGAGCAGCTGGAATGGGCAGATACTCAGTCATGCAAGGAATAGCCATTGCCTTTGTCAAGCTCAACAAATGTTATGGGACAATATTCTGTCCGCTGTTGAGAACAGAATCAGAGAGTTGCACTTCTTTTACCAGATAGCAGTGGCAGAGACTGGATCAAAAATGCAGCTGTGCAGCTTGCCCCAGTTTTATGCATTTAACTTTATATTTTCCTTAATATATAATATTTCTTAATATAAAATACCAAAATTGAAAAAAACTGTAAAACTCACAAATTATTTATAAGTTGACTTACTGAAATCCGTTTCAGCCTTTTTTTCCCTCTATTATTGTCTTCTGATGTCTCTAAGGATTTAATTAAGTCTTCAAACAGTTTAATGTTCACATTTTCTCTCTCATTAAATGCTTAACACAGCAATGCTTGCCTTTTTTCACCTTGTTTTATTATTATGTTGTCTTAATTAGTTTAGCTGGAAGGTTAAAATTAAACTAGTGACAAAATTTAGATTTATAGAAATCTTTTTATTTCTGAAGATATTCTTCATGGATTTTTAATATCTGTCCTATACCTTAATATTTTTAGTACTTGCTGACCAGTGAATAACTAGTAAAATTACAGAATTATTAGCTAAAGGAGAACATAGTTTTTAGATTATTTTCTTCATATGTGTCATAACATGTTTCATAAAGTCAATTAGAATTGATAGGCCTATAACTTACACTGAGACAGAGGTAAAATAAACAAGTAATAATCATCCTAAGGAAAATACAATTTCCAAGCTATTTAACTAATGTGACTGATAACAAGCAAATTCTTTGTTGATAAGCTTGTACAGAGACTTGTACAAGAGAGACTTGTACACTTGTACAGAGAGGTAGGTTACAGTCCAATTATACAAAATATGAAATAGTTACCGATAAAGCTTCAAACCCAAATTATCTGTAGACATTAAAATTGATACTTTCAACATGAGAATTGAATCAATGGCCTTGGTAATCTAGTCCACATACAACTGTCTGTGTAACAGGAAACCTAACAAGGGGCATCTTGCATTTGCAGCACAGAGAAACCAAAACTAGAATAAAAACTCTTCCATGTCTCTAAAGATAGTGATTGCTCAGAGCCAGTGTTGGATGCAACAATGTTAGGAATCTTGCATAGCCTCTCACTGTGTTACATCAATGCTCTGGACATAGTACTTCAGCCACTAGAGCTGTCAATCTCACTTCTTTTATTCTCAAGAACTAAAAGGAAGAGAAAAATGCTATTTTTTAAAAACAATTATGGTACAGTATTTTTCTTAATGACATTGTAGAGTAGTTGGACATATAATAAACCTTCTCTACTCCTGGTAAGAACTTACATTTGAGAAAAGTGCATTCCAGTGAAACAGAAACTCAGAACTGAAAAAACAAAGCTAAAAACAGTAAAATATGCAAAACAAAAAAAGACAATTTTCTTGAATAGCTAAGATTACTTTTAAAAGGAAATACTGTCAGGCTGAAAGTTACACTTAGGGATTTTAAGGAATTGTTTCTCCTTTCCTGTTGAGTGTGTAATTTCAGTGTCAGTTATGATTTTCCTGAACTCTTTTTATCTACTCAAATTTTATCCAAAAGTCGTATCAGCAAGAGATACAAATGATTCATGTAATGATCCTGAGCAGAAGACCATTGCACATGAAGAAGTTAGGGACCCAAAACACAGTTAACTTGAATGTGCCCAGGCCAGTGCTGTGCTGCATAGGGCTGCACATCCTGTGTGGCCTTCAGGCTGTGTTGTGCTGCACAATTCCCTTGGCTGCAGGAAAACCTTAGCTGCCTTGCAGCAACAGAGGAGCCTGCAGGCAGCCCTAACTCAGTACTGGGGATAACGCCTTTATCTAAAAGTGTTGGAAGAAGGTCTTGTAAGAACATAATTTCCCTTTAACTGTAGAAATGATGAATAGAATTGTTCACTTGTAAAGAAAATCTTGTAATAACCAAAATAATAACTTCAATAACAGAAAGGGAAAAATCTGTGCTATGGACAGGGCCTGAACAGCATGCTGCGTGTGGGTCAGCGTCTGTTTGATGTTACACTGCTCAGGGCTCCCATCATGTAAAGATTTGTAAAATAATCTATGCTATTCTCTTACAGTGTCAGTAGTAATAAAAAACATTTTAAATGAAAACTTACTGAATTTAAGTGCCTTTCTTACTGGGATCATATCCAGCTCCTCCCAGTGTAAAAACCCCCACTAGATCAAAGAATATGCTACTTGTTAATACCTTTCATTTTTTAATCCCATCTACTTTTATTTTTAAAATTCTTATCAATTCTTATCCAAAAATCCACTCGCAGTTTCAGCTGCCACTACAGTTATCATTTCATCCTCTGGTGATAATATTTACCCTATTATTTTTTTATTTTTCTACTGAGGTGTCAGTTAAGGCATGTCATTCCTTCCTCTTTCTTTTGTGACTGTTCAGGGTGTAAAATTATAAGAAACCTACTATGTAGGATTACTTCACAAGGGCATGGAGAATAAAAAGCCTATGAAGTTTATTTTTGCTTAGCAACTGAAACTATATGACCTCTTTGTTTCAATTTCTATCTAGTTCATGAACCTCTTATTGTTAAAGTCAGCCTATGAAGGTCTTCAGCAGAACCTATCAAGCAGAGTATGTGTTCTAGATAAATTAAAGTTGTTTTTTTTTTCCACTGGCAACAATGACATTTGATCTTTCATATGTCTACTACCTGTCTTGTGTCACTACTTCTAACATACCCTTTTTCAGTCTTCTGCTGATGATTCTTTTCCCTAATGGTAACCAAACATCAAGTCTACACTTTTTTTTTTTCCAGAATAGCAATAAATTATTTTATTTATTATAATACAGTGTACATAACTATTAGGTGCTGGAGATTAGGGCTCAGGTAGTTTATTGCTTAGTGCAGGAAATAAAAACACTTATAAGAGTAAAGGAGGAAAAGAATTAATCATAAATTGCTACTAGGCAGCAATGACCTAACACTTTTAAGAATGCTTGATTTCAGTGTGTTATGTGTTGTACTGTACCTTGCTAGAAGAACTAATTTTCATTTCAGATGAGTTTCCATATATAGTTTAAGTCAGAAATGTACTAACATAATGAATATTGCAATAGTGCCAAAAGTGGTGTGACATTGGCATGTACTGTTTCAAGTGTTTTGCTCAACAAATTTAAAGAAATTTATAATCTTAAACTGGTCATTCAAATAGTAGGGATGCTTTTAACCTTTCTGGTCTGCATTCAGCTTCTGAAATTCCTGAACAGATTTTACAGAACAAAAATCTATGTACTTTGATTACATCCAACTAAGATCTTTAGCTGATGACACATTGATTTTCAAGTTTTGAAATCAGCTTCGCTTTAAAGAATAATTACAGGCAAAATAATATTGCATATGAACCAGTTATATATTCTACATTCTATATTCTTCATTATGTGTATGCTAGTAAAACGGAAACTTCGGCTCACTCATGAGTTTACGTCTTTTGTAAGTGCTTGGAATGATCATGATTTGATTTATAGAGAGGTAATCTCTTGCATCCAGAAAATAATTAGGGTTTGTGGAAGCACTTAATCAGATCTGCTGGAATCAAGCTCTCGACTACACAAAAGACATGCTAACATGTTATCTTACTGTGCTATTATTTGAATATTAGAACAGAATGTGGTAAAGAAGAAATATCCAATTCTGAACTTACTTGTTATGCTCCAGGTGAGGTAGATGTGATAAGATGATCAGGAATGAGGTCTTGCAGCCTGATGGCTTTCTGCGCATTGACAGTGGGGAACCAGTGCACTGATGCACTGCAAGTGAAGGTCTAGTTGCTGCAGGCTGAGCACGGACACTGAAGAGACACTGCCAGTTCCCACCTGAGAAAGCTCTCAGAACTCCACCAAAGGCTAACATATTCCTTTGAATTGCTAGCCACAAAAGGCAACAAGTGAGCATCAGAGTGAGCGATAACATAGACCTGTTAGAAGCATATTAGGAAAATAGTGCAATATTCATCTTCATCAATATTTCACGTCTTGGTGAGACCTTCTTTTATGTTCATAGGCGGATGATATTATACAAGCATACGCTGAACTTAAGATACTGCCACCACAGCAGAGTCATCCTTGACTATGTATGGCAGTTACAGTAATTCTGACTGTGGTGTGTTTACTCTGACCAGCAACTAAGTTCCCACCTGGTCACTCCTACCTTCTCCTAGCAGAATGGGGGAGAGGGTTACAAAGACAAATATGAGAAAAAAGCATGGTTTGAGATAAAGACTGGTAAGTGAACTAAAAAGGGAAAATATTCCCAAAACAAGTGAGTGATGCAAAGACAATCACTCACCACATTGTGCCAGCAGACTGATGCCTACTCAGTCTGCACGCAAAGGCTACTGTGGAAAAGCAGTTTTTATTGCTGAACATGATGTTATGACATGTAATACCCCTTTGGTTCCACTGTCCCAGTTCTCCCTTTCACAATTTTTTGCCCACCCCCAGTCACTGAGGGTCAATGTGAAAAATTGAGGACTCAGTGCTGTGCAAACACCGTTTAGCAATAGCTGAAATATTGGTTGTGTTATCAATACCGTTTTAGTCACAAATCCAAAACAACAGTTTACGGGCTAATACAAAGAAAATTAACTCTGCCCCATCCAGACAGTACAACCATTTAAGTTCCCATTTTTAATGTGTTTCACTGAAACTACTTTTACACAAGATGAAGAGGCATGTCAGAAATACTGTCCTCTAAATGGTTTAACAGTCCTGATTGAAAATGGCAACTGTGTTACTGTCATGTATTTGGATTTTCTGAAAGCACTTGATGCAACGCCACAAAGCATTTTTGTTAAAGTATTCAGAGGACATAGAATTAACAGGACACATATTGTAAGGATTAAAAACTTAGTATGAAACAATGATAAAGAGAAACCATTTATTAGGAGGACATATGAAAATTTAAATTTCTCTTACTCTCACACTCCGTGTTTCAAATGTATTCAAAGAAAAGTAGACCAGTATTTTATCCAAGTGGAATTCTGGTAGTCTCTTTTAGATTCTATTCACACTAGTTCTTTTCTTTTTCTATTTCTTCTCTATACACAGTTTATTGACTTAGGTTTTGTTCATAATTGAGTTAGGAAATGTCTTCAAAACATTGGAATGTTATGTAAATGTAAACACAAATTTGCTGTGTTTATTTGCCTACTATACCGATTTAGTAGTAGTAGTACTAGTAATACTTGAAATAATATCATAACAATGACAAACACAGCTTATTATTATAAAAATAAAATGCAGTAGCAGTTAGATAAATACTTGTTTTTTGTTATGCTTCCAGTAAAGCCTATAGTTTCAGAAAGCTGATAAAACACCTAGCTATGACAAATTTATCTGAAAGGGCGGGTAGTTAATATCACTACTATTCAGACATTTGTTTGTCTTCTCAGATATGTCAGCAGTGACCTTTTCAACATTCCCATTGCATGATTTAAAAGAACACTGTCTTGACTCTTATGAGATCTTGCTCACAAGTACAGGCTAAGATCGTGACACAGTTACAGATAACAGAAAAAAGCCCCCACAACAATGACAAATTCTTATCAACTTTAGGGGCTTTGCTGACCTGATCAGGACTGCCTGTGCTACCACCTAGCACTTTTATTATTAAGTATAAAATTAATGCCAGATGGGTTTGAAGATTTAACCTTCAAAATGAGAAAAAAAAAAAAAGGCTAGGAAACAGATTGAATTTATGACACATGAAAAAAGTACTGAAGGAAATCATATTTATGTAGGCTAAATCTTTAGATGATTGTTTCTCTCAACGTAGAGCCAGTAGATCATGCCTGCTGCACTTTGACTGTAATGTCAACTTTTTGAACTGCTACAATGTTCCATTATATAATAGGCTGTTTGAACAGTACTAGCTGTTATGTCACTGTCCAAGACTTTTCTTTGCTTGCTTCTTTTACTCATGCAGCCCCTTTTGGGGGGTGTGCGTGCAATCTCCTGAAACTTAATCAGCTTGAATGAGCCAGCATTGATAAGAATACAGGTATTAAATCTAATGTAGAATTGGCACCAATACAGGCACCAATACAGGTTAGGCGTGGATCTGGTGGAGACAAGTTCTGAAGGGAAAGATCTGGGGGTCCTGGTAGACAGCAAAATGGCAATGAGCAAGGAGTGGGCTCTTGTGGCCAGGAAGGCCAACGGAATCCTGGGCTACATAGGGAAGAGCATGGCTAGTAGGTCGAGGGAAGTCATTCTCCCCCTCTACTCTGCACTGGTGAAGACACAACCGGAATACTGCATCCAGTTCTGGGCTCCCCAGTTCAAGAGGGACAAGGAGCTACTGGAAAGAGTCCAGCGAAGGGTGACAAAGATGATCCAAGGATTGGAGCATCTCCCTTATGAAGAAAGGCTGAGAGTGCTGGGACTCTTTAGCGTGGAGAAGAGAAGGCTGAGGGGAAACCTTATTAATGCTTACAAGTATCTCAAGGGTGGGTTGAAGGAGGAGGGAGCCAGACTCTTTTCAGTGGTTGCCAGTGAGAGGATGAGGGGTAACGGGCATAAGCTGGAACATAGGAGGTTCCACTCAAATATCAGAAAAAACTGCTTCACAGTAAGGGTGACAGAGCCCTGGAACAGGCTGTCCAGGGAGATCGTGGAGTCCCCTTCTTTGGAGATTTTCAAGACCCACCTGGATGCAGTCCTGAGTAACATGCTCTAGCTCTAGGCAATCCTGCTTTAGCAGAGGAGTTGGACTAGATGATCTCTATGGTCCCTTCCAACTCTAAAAATTCAGTGAAAATTGGAGTTAAACACAGTGATATATGTTTTTAATTTACTTTACGTCTTCTGTTTTCTGTATTACTGGGACAGCAGCAAACTTAGTTGACTCAGATGTTGTCATAAGATCTGAAAGGAAAATTATATTGTTGTCTTGGTAAGAATTAGCTGTTTTTCTTGTTATTTGACTTTGAGCCAACAGGCTTTATATTTCCCTTTTTCTGCTCCATTGCCCATTTACACATTTTAATTTCTATAGGATATCTTCAAAATTTAAAAATTAAATATCCCTCATCACCTTATTCCACTCCATTGCCTTCTTATTATCTTACTAATTGATTACTTGCTGGGTGTGTAAGTGAAGCAAAGCACAGTAATAGTTCATCTCCTTCTTTCATATAAGATGCAAATTATGGCAATAAAACATATTTCACCATATCAGAATCAGTCTTTAAAAAGTGAAATATGTTGACCTGTTTGACCTTCACTGAGACGGTCTCTCAGTGAAGAGAAGACTCTTTCACGCTATAGAGAAAACATATGCAGAGGCAACAGAAGTTCTCTCACCAAATTAAAGTATTTTTATCTTATTTAAAAAAAAAAAAAAAAAAAAGCCTTTTGGTGTATGGTGTGTCAATTTTCCCAGTACAGTCAGTCCTTGCTGCTTTTGCTGAGGCATCATCTGGGTGCCAATTAGTGTCAGTTTCATTAACTAGATATTTCCCTTATATGGGGTACTAGCACTGCAAATACACTCAGCTCACTCATTAGTTGCACAAAGGTCAAGAAACATCATCCCTGACAAGTCAGCAGGCAATGACAGTGTCATGGTTTAGCCTCAGATGGCAATAAAGAACCATTCAACCTTTTCTTGCCGCCCTCCACAGCCGTAGGGGAGAATAAGAAGAAAAAAAGCAAAACTCATGGGTTGAGACAAAGGCAGTTGAGGCGAACAGCAAATGGAACAGGAAAACAATAACACTGATAGAGGAATGTACAAACACAACTGTACCGGACTCTGCATGCCTCAGCCCCAAGCTGTAACTTTTTGCCCCTTGCCGCCAACCAGCTCCCAGCGGTAGGCTGGGCATGATGCCACATGGTATGGAATATCGTGTTCCTGCTAGATCCTGGGGAGAATTAACCTTATGCCCACTGGAACCAGAACAGACAGGTTTGATCAAACTCAGAAATGTCACACAACACTGGAATCCAAGACCAATGAGCACTTACAAGCAATCTATGTTCTTTGTTTGCATTTAATGACAACTCGCTAAAAACTCATCAGCCACCAGGTAGAAGAGTCTACCCACTGTTTGAAGGAACATAGTCCTATGACTTATTGCTAAGAATGTAAAACTTTGTTTTAAAAAAAGTGTCATGGATCGATATATACCAGTAAAGTAATTTATTCAACGACCTTGTATAATTACATGACATTTTAACTTTTTTTTTCAGAATGGATTCACACACTCTCCACCAGTTTTTGACAATGAGCATAAGGGATTTTACTTTGTGTTACCAAAACTTGTGGTTCATTACTAATACAACTAACTGTAAAGAATTAAATAGCATTTTAATTGTACTATAAAGAACATAAAGATAAGAAAACATTAAATAATTATATGTGTATGTCGTGGTTTCAGCCGAAATCACCGCAACCGAACCAACAGATGGCCCTTCCCCCCCCCCCCCCCGAAAGAGGAGAGGAAGAGATAAGGAGATTGAAAAGTTTAGAATTAACTAAACTACTTTAATGAAAAATAATATTAAAATAAAAGACAAGAAAATAATGAAATAGATACAATATATATACAAAACCGTATCAAGCTCCCAGGATGACAGTCCCGTCACCAGCAGGCACTGGGGAAGTCCCAGACTGGA
>QJSC01014316.1:190550-284398 GCA_003697955.1 Calidris pygmaea
TGTTATAGCAATAAGTATAAGCAAGGGCCTCTCTGCATACCATTCCCTGGCATGGAGCACAAACATTGGTCTTATCACTCTGAGAAGGAACAGTTTTCTCCACAATATGCCGTTACTTTCAGAGAGTTAGAAAAGGCCTAACTAAAATGCAAAGTTACAGAACACAAAATTGATCCGGTTTTACCTCAAACCGGGACAGTGTACTACAATGCATGCAATATTTTATTAGAAACAATATGCTTGCAACGTATGTCTACAAAAAAAAGAGTAGACATTGGATAAAGACCTACATTATTTTCCATACTAATAGCTTTTGGTCCCAATTACTGAAAATCTATCCATTTTGCTGTAGTACATGTCTCTTGCAATCACCTATCTGCATTTTTGTCCTTCACATTCTATGAATACACAAACTCTTACTTGTTATGGATTCTGAGTTGTACATTTTAGGGGATTTTCAATTTTGAGAGCATGTGTTAGAACATGTACTTCAGCCTAGCAACCATCAAATGTCTCATTTATGAATTTATGGAGTTTGAGAATACAATTTAAATATGGATAAAACTTGGATTTAACCATAAAAATACCAGGGAAGAAGCTTACACTACAGTGTATATCTTTAAGTGCTGGTGTTCAATCTGATCACCAGTTTAAATTTTCAGAAAGAATACAGCTTTCTTGTTCCCTGTTTTCTGCTCATTTTTTACTCTAACATTGGTCTTTACGATGTATGCAACTTGCATTGATCACAGGGTCAAGGGCTATACCTCTTTCCTATCCCAACACCAAATGTAGTTCCAGGCTTGATACTTGACCTATTTTATGTATCTTATAGTTATGTCTCCCACAAGTAATATCACTTTGGTAATCAGCTGTGGTCACTGACAACACTTCATTGATACATATCTCACATTCCCATTGTAATAACTGCCAGTTACTTCTGTGCTGGAATAGAAAGAGATACATTGGATTCTTAGCATTGCAAGTTGACAAATGGAAGCCTTGTTGGAAATGTGGCAAATTTATTTTCTTTTGAAATTGCTGAACATGCACTGGTTTAGCCTGAATATATATCCCAAATACACAGCTTGAAGACCAGGTAAACAAAACTTAATATTCCCCCAAGGAAGAGAATTACAATACTTATTTCTATGCAAAATACTAGCTTTATCATTTTTAACAGCTGTTAGCAGCCTAAATACAGGGCTTACTGCTAGCTCCTTTTTCTCTCTCAAAGTACTGTTTATGTCTGTTTCCCAGTGTGTCCTCTTGCTTTTCACTGTAATAGCACTTAAAATTAATGGAGCACTTTTGCTGTCAGTTGCTACAAGAGTACATGAGAGGTTTAATTTCATTGCCTTCGGACTGCCTCTGTTATTCACTGCCTTCATAGATCAGACAAAACATGAAATTAAAACTAAAATTATGTGACTTAACTCATACAAGTGATAAGGAGCTTATGATATCTTTCTGCTCAAAATATACTTTTTTGAAGATAAATAAAAGAAAACCTTAAAAATATTACTTCTTATTATCTAAAAGAAGAAAATGGAAGAAGTAATAGGTCTACTTAAAATACTAAACCAGATATGGTACCTTAAAAATACATTTGACTCATGTTTTTGTTCCTGTGAAATCATTTTGATTTCAGGATTCATGTAGAGATTTACACTCTAACCTTCACTGTCCATGAACAAATAAAAACTTGTACTAAAATTTACTTCAGATGTAATATCTTTATCAAAGGAATTCAGTGGCAGTGTGACCATACTATTAGAAATTTGTTAGAGATTCTATTCATTTTCATTGTCCTATAAATAACTGCAACAAGGTACAATAACTCAGAGTATTTTAACTCCTTTTAAACTGTAGCTGTAGTTTAATTTACTTTTTTTTTGGTCAGCAAACAATATTTTAACACTATCAGACTGTTGTTATATGTTGTTCCTAGTGTCTGCTGGTTTTCTCCCTGGGTTTTCTTATGTTACAACTTAAAAACAATAAGGGAACTACTTATCCTTGTAATTTTGCTTGTAATTTTGGAACCAAATTATGGAAGAAGACTGGGAGTCATCCAATGGACTCATTGAGCAGGTGCCCACAACAAATCTTACAAAGGTGAATTTATCCCAGTGGAAACACTTCCTTTCTATATGATATGACCCAAAAATTTAAAAAATAATCACAGAATGGTTGGGGTTGGAAGGGACCTCTAAGGATCATCTAGTTCAACTTCCCTGTTACAGCAGGTCCACCTAGAGCAGGTTGCACAGAAACATGTTCAGTTTTTAATATCTCCAGAGAAGGAAACTCCACAACCTCTCTGGGCAACCTGTTCCAGTGCTCTGTTACCCTCAAAGAAGTTTTTCCTCATGTTCAGATGGAATTTTCTGTGTTCCAGGTTGTGCCCATTGCCCCTTGTCCTGTCAGTGAGCACAACTGGAAAATGACTGGCCCCATCCTCCTGACACCCACTCTTTAGATATTTGTAAGCATTGATGAGATCCACTCTCAGTCTTCCCCAGGCTAAGCAGACCAAGGTCTCTCAGTTTTACCCTACAAGAAAGATGCTCCAGACCCCTGATCAACTTTTCAGCCCTGCACTGGACTCTCCCACAGTTCCTTGCCTTTCTTGAATTGGGGACCCCAGAACCAGACAAAGTACTCCAGATGCATCCTCAACAAGCTAGAGGAGAGCAGGAGGATGATCTCCCTTGACCTGCTGGCCACGCTCTTTCTAATACACCCCAGGAGACCACTGGCCTTCTTGGCTACAAGGGCACATTGGTGGCTTATGGTCAACTTCTTGTTCACCAGGACTCCCAGGTTCCTCTCTGTAGAGCTGCTCTCCAGCAGGTCAGCCCCTAATGTGCATTGGTACATGGGCTTATTATTATTCCTCCCCAGGTGCAGAACCCTACACATATGTTGAACTTTATTACGTTCCTTTCTGCCCAGCTCTTTAGCCTGTCCAGGTCTCATTGAATGGCAGCACAGCCTTCTGGTGTGTCAGCCACTCCTCCCAGTTTTGTGTCACCAGCAAACTTGCTGAGGGTACACTGTATCCCCTCATCCAGGATGTTCACAAATAAGTTGAATGAGACTGGATCATTGGAACCTGGGGAACATTGCTATCTACAGGCCTCCAACTAGACACTGTGCCACTGATCACAAGCCTCTGAGCTCTGCCACTCAGCCAGTTTTCAATTCACCTTACTGTCCATTCATCTAACCCACATTTCCTATGCTTACCTATGAGGATGTTATGAGATATAGTGTCAAAAGCATGGGGGCTTTGTCAAAAGCCTGTCTAGGGTTGTGAAGGTTGTGGGTAGCCTTGGTCGCAGTGACCTGAGGTGGTGGAGTTCAGGATTCTAAGTGGAAGAAGAAGGGAAGTAAGTAGGAGTACAACCCTGATCTTCAGGAGAGCTGACTTTTACCTCTTCAAAGACCCCGTGGAAGAACCCCATGGATTAGGGCTCTAAAAGGTAGGGGATGCAAGAGAGCTGGTTAATATTCAAGCAGCACATCCTCTGAGCTCAAGATCAGTGCATGTCTATGAGTAAGATATCAAGCAAAAAAGGCAGGAAGCCTGCATGGATGATCAAGGAGCTTCTGGAAAATCTCAAATGGAAGAAGGAAGTTTACAGAATGTGGAAAAAGGGACTGGCCACTGAGGAATATAGGAACATTATCAGAGTATGCAGAGATGCAATGAGGAAAGCTAAAGCCCACTTGGAGTTAAGTCTGGCAAGGATTGTCAAGGACAACAAGAAAGGCTTCTTCAAGTACATCAGTAGCAAAAAGAAGATTAGGGAAAATGAGGATCCACTGCTGAATGAGGTGGGTGCCCTGCTGTTGGAGGATACAGAGAGGGTGGAGTTACTGAATGCCTTATTTGCTTCAGTCTTTCCTGCTAAAGTTGGCTCCCAGGACCCTGGAGGTAAGAGAAAAAGTCTGGAGAAAGGAATAATTTTCCTTGTCCAAGGACGACTGCGTTGGAGATCATTCAGGCAAACCTGACACCCACAAATCCATGGGCCTCAATAGGATGCATCCACCGATGCTGAAGGAGCTGGCAGATGTTACTGCGAAGCCATTCTTCATCATCTTTGAAAGGTCATGGAGAAGAGGAGACGATTGGAGGAAGCCAAATGTCACTCCAGTCTTCAGAAAGGGAAAGAAGAGGGACTCATCACTGTAAAGGTGATGAAACAGGTCATTACGGTGTTATCTCTAAACATGTGGAGAAAAAAATTATCATGGGTGGTCAGCATGGGTTCACCAAAGGAAAATCATGCTTGACCAATCTGATAGCCTTGTATGATGGCATGACTGGCTGGGTAGATGAGGGGAGAACAGTGGATGGTGTCTACCTCGACTTTAGCAAGGTTATTGACACTGTCTCCCGTAACATCCTTATAAGTAATAATATAAGTTCATAAATGGAGGTTTCATTTTCATCACAGAGCCAGAGCATGACTGAAGCCTTGCTGGCTATCTCTAGCAGTAAAGGTCAACAAACTGCGCTTATATTTCCTTCTGCTTTCTCAGTTCAAAAATATAGTAGGAAGTAACAAAAAGATACTGTGTTTATTCTTGATGTTACTTTATTCTTTACTATGAAATTTTCTTTGGCAAACTACTCAGGAACCATTTTCATTCAAACATGAAAGACATGTCAAAGTGTTTTAGAAGAGATTGTACTGCATTTTAATGAATCATAATGCTGGTTTTGTGAGTATATATTGAACAGTCTGGGAGGTTCCTGAAGTGTGTTGGGGATAAGTTCCTGACACAGCTGGTGAAGGAGCTGACTACGGAGGGAGCACTGCTGGATCTGCTGTTTGCAAATAGAGAAGGACTGGTGGTGGATGTGACAGTTGGAGGCCGTCTTGGGCACAGTGACCATGAAATGATAGAGTTCTCAATTCTCAGAGAGCAAGGAGGGGAGCCAAAATGACTGCCATCATGGATTTCCAGAGGGCAGACTTTGGTCTTTTCAAGAGCCTACTTGACAGAGTCCCTTGGGAGGCAGCCCTTAAGGGCAAGACCATCCAACCAGGAAGGTTGGATGTTTTTCAAAGTGAAAGCCTTAAAAACACAAGAGCAGGCCACCCCTGTGTGCTGTAAAGCGAGCTGTCAGGGGAAACGATTGGCCTGGCTGAAAAAAAAGATATAGTCACAACTCAGGGAAAAAAGGAGAGTTTATGGTCTTTGGAAAAAGGGACAGGCTACTCAGGAAGATTACAAAAGTGTTGCAAGGCTATGTAGGGAAAAGATTAGAAAGGCCAAAGCTCAACTAGAACTTAACCTGGCCTTGGATATTAAAAACAATAAAAAGAATTTCAATAAATATATTAGTAACAATAGGAGGACTCGGGACAATCTCTATCCTTTATTGGATGGCATCTAGCAAATGTGATACCCATCCACAAGAAGGGTTGGAAGAATGATCCAGGGAACTACAGGCCTGTCAGTCTGACCCCGGTGCCTGGGAAAGTCATGGAACAGATCATCCTGAGTGCCATTATGCAGGGCATGAGGGCCACTCAGGTGATCAGGCCCAGCCAGCATGGGTTCACGAGGGGCAGGTCCTGCTTGACAAACCTGATCTCCTTCTATGACAAAGTGACCCACTTGCTGGATGAAGGAAAGGCTGTGGATGTTGTTTACCTGGACTTCAGCAAAGCCTTTGATATAGTCTCCCACAGTATCCTCCTGGAGAAACTGGTTGCCCATGGCTTGGATGGGAGTACTCTCCTCTGGGTTAAAAACTGGCTGGAGAGCCAGGCCCAGAGAGTGGTGGTGAATGGAGTTAAATCCAATTGGAGACCGGTCATGAGTGGAGTCCCTCAGGGCTCGGTATTGGGGCCAGTTCTCTTTCACATCTTTATCGATGGTCTGGACAAGGGGATCAAGTGCACCCTCAGTGAGTTTGCAGATGACACCAAGTTAGGTGGAAGTGTCGACCTGCTGGAGGGTATAAAGGCTTTGCAGAAGGATCTGGACAGGCTGTATCAATGGGCTGAGGCCAGTGGGATGAGGTTCAATAAGGCCAAGATTAGGGTCCTGCACCTGGATCAGAGCAACCCCATGCAGCGCTACAGGCTTGGGGCAGAGTGGCTGGAGACCTGCCTGGCAGAAAAGGACCTGGGGGTGTTAGTTGACTGTCTGCTGAACTTGAGCCAGCAGTGTGCCCAGGTGGCCAAGAAGACCAACAACATCTTTGCCTGTATCAGGAACAGTGTGGTGAGAAGGACCTGAGAGGTGATTGTCCCCCCGTACTCGGCACTGGTGAGGCCGCACCTTGAGTGCTGTGTTCAGTTTTGGGCCCCTTACTACAAAAAAGACATTGAGGTCCTGGATTGGGTACAGAGAAGGACAACGAAGCTGGTGAGAGATCTGGAGAGTAAGTCTTTGGAGGAAAGGCTGAGGGAGCTGGGATTCTTTAGCCTGAAGAAAAGGAGACTAAGGGGAGACCTTATCACTCTCTACAACTACCTGAAAGGAGATTGTAGAGAAGCGGGGATTGGTCTCTTCTCCCAAATCACAGGCAATAGACCAAGAGGAAATGGCCTCAAGTTGTGCCAGGGGAGCTTCAGATTGGATATTAGGAAAGCTTTCTTCACTGAAAGTGTTGTTATGCATCGGAATGGACTGCCCAGGGAA
Source organism: Calidris pygmaea (assembly GCA_003697955.1). Lineage (NCBI taxonomy): Eukaryota > Metazoa > Chordata > Aves > Charadriiformes > Scolopacidae > Calidris > Calidris pygmaea. The sequence goes on from QJSC01014316.1 coordinate 197,223, forward strand.
GTGGTTGAGGCACCATCCCTGGAGGTATTCAAAAGACGGGTTGACATAGTGCTTAGAGACATAATTTAGTAATGCAAGGGGGTGGGGGGTTGTTTGGTTTTCTTTTGGTTTTTTTTATCACAGTTAGGTTGATGGTTGAACTAGATGATCTTGATGCCTTCTTACTCCAGTTTGAGGAGGCAACACGATCACAGGCTCTCATCCTGATGGCGGATTTTTACTACCCCGACATCTGTTGGAAAAGCAACATAGCTGTCTGCAGGCAATCCAGGAAGCTCTTAGAGTGCGTAGACGACAACTTCTTGAGACAAGAAATTAACAGCCCTGCTAAAGGAGATGCATTGTTGGACCTGTTGGTCACAAATGCAAGTGAAATCACCAGGGATGTCAAAGTTGAAGGCAGCCTGGGCTGCAGTTATTGTGCCCTAATGCAGTTCACTGTCCTAAGGAGTTTGAAGCCCACGAGAAGCAAAGTTAGGACTCTAAATTTTAAAAAAGCAAACTTGCAGCTCTTCAAGGAGTTAGTAAATAGGACCCTGTGGGAAACGGCTGTCAGGGACAAGGGAGCGGAACAAAGTTGGCAGATCTTTAAGGATGCTCTCTATAGAGTGCAAAAGATCTCAATCCCCACATGTAGGAAAATGGGCAAGCAAGGTCGTGGTTGAGCCACGACCTGCTGGTCAAACTAGGGGGCAAGATGAGGCTACACAGGAAATGGAAGAAGGGACAAACATCCTGGGAAGACTATAAGGACGTTGTCCGGATGCGTAGGGATGAAGTCAGGAAGGCCAAGGCACAGCTAGAACTGAACTTGGCAAGGGTTGTAAAGAAAAACAAGAAAGGTTTCTACAGGTACGCTAACCAGAGAAGGAAGGTTAAAGAAAACATACCCCCCCGATGAGCAACAGTGGGGAACTTGTATCAACAGATGAGGAGAAGGCGGAAGTTCTCAACAACTTCTTTGCCTCATTCTTCACAGTCTTTCCTCCTAGCTCTCAAGTTGGAGACCAAGGTGACAAAGTCCCTCCCACTGTAAGTGAAGACAAGGTACAAGATCAACTCAGGAGCCTGAAGATATACAAGTCCATGGGACCCAATGAGATACATCCCAGAGTCCTGAAGGAACTGGCTGACATAGTTGCCAAACCACTTTCCATCATACTTGAAAAATCATGGCAGTCAGGTGAAGTCCCTGTGGACTGGAAGAAGGGAAACATCACACCCATTTTTAAAAAGGGTAGAAAGGAGGACCCTGGGAACTACTGACCTGTCAGCCTCACCTCTGTACCTGGCAAGATCATGGAACAGATCCTTCTAGATGCCATGCTTGGGCACATGAAGGACAAGGAGGTGATTCAGGACAGCCAACATGGCTTTACTAGGGGCAGGTCCTGCCTGACCAACCTAGTGGCCTTCTATGATAAAGTGACTAGGTCAGTAGATAAGGGACGACCTATGGATGTGATCTATCTGGACTTCTGTAAGGCCTTTGACATGGTCTCCCACAACATCCTGCTTGCCAAATTGGAGGGGTACGCATTTGATGGGTGGACTGTTCAGTGGATAAGGAACTGGCTGGATGGTCACATCCAGAGGGTGATACTCAATGGCTCGAAGTGCAGATGGAGAGCAGTGACAAGTGGTGTCCCTCAAGGGTCCGTGCTGGGACCGATACTGTTTAACATTTTTATCAATGATATAGACAGAGGGATTAAAGGCACTGTCAGCAAGTTTGCAGACGACACCAAGCTGTGTGGTGTTGTGGGTACACCAGAGGGATGGGATGTCATCCAGAAGGACCTGGACAGCCTGGAGAGGTGGGCCCAGGTGAACCTCATGAGGGTCAACAAGAACAAGTGCAAGGTTCTGCACCTGGGCCGGGACAATCCTCGCCATCAGTACAGACTAGGGATGAGGTATTAGAAGGCATCCCTGAGGAAAGGGACTTGGGGGTGCTGGTGGATGAGAAGCTGGACTTGAGCAGGCAGTGTGCAGTTGCAGCCCAGAAGGCCAATCACATCCTGGGCTGTATCAAAAGATGCATTGCTAGCAGGTCCAGAGAGGTGACTCTTCTGCTTTACTCTGCTCTGGTGAGACCTCACCTGGAGTATTGTGTGCAGGTCTGGAGCCCTCAATATAGGAAAGACATGGACCTGATGGCGCGGGTCCAGAGGAGGGCCACGAGGATGATCAGGGGGTTGGAGCACCTCCGCCACGAGGACAGGCTGAGGGAGCTGGGGTTGTTCAGCCTGGAGAAGAGGAGGCTCCGGGGAGACCTAATAGCGGCCTTCCAGTACCTGAAGGGGGCCTACAGGAAGGCTGGGGAGAGCCTGTTTACAAAGGCCTGTAGTGACAGGAAGAGGGGCAATGGCTTTAAGCTAGAGGGGAGCAGATTTAGATTGGAGATTAGGAGAAAGTTCTTTCCTGTGAGGGTGGTGGAGCACTGGAACAGGTTGCCCAGGGAGGTGGTTGAGGCCCCATCCCTGGAGATATTCAAGGTGAGGCTCGATGAGGCCCTGGGCAACCTGGTCTAGTTGGGGGTGTCCCTGCTGACTGTGGGGAGGTCAGACTAGATGACCTTTGGAGGTCCCTTCCGGTCTGGGCAATTCTATGATTCTATGAGTCTATGATTAAAGGTCCCTTCCAACCTAGACGATTCTATGATTCTATGATTCTATTTACTTCCCTTACATATTTTTTTGTCTCCTCATAAGACTTGTGCTCCAGACTCCTCACCAGCTTTGTTACCCTTCTCTGGACCTGCTCCAGCACCTCAATGTCTTTTTTTTTGTGGTAAGGGGCCCAAAACTGACACAGTACTACATGTAGATGTAGTAGGACAGTAGATATTAATCAAGGTCAAACTTTGTTTCAGGCTTGCACTGAAAGCCAACTGCAGCTGACACTACTAAAACAAGTAATTATTGTTTATTTTAGGAAGAAAAAGTTTGTAAGGTGCCATAGCCCTTGTGGCTAATGACTGCAATGAGGGGTTTTGTATCTGTTCTTCTCCTGACTGTGCTAAGGTTTGGGTAGACCTTCAATCTCCTGAGGTTATACTGCCTAAGCTTTATTGCTTCAATTTTTTTTTTTTTTAAACTTACATCAGTTTAATCAATTTTAAACACTTTTTAGAAAATATACACAGTATTTCCCTTCTAATATTTTATAATAAAAAAATCTGTGAAGAGTATCTAAACTCAGAGGACTCTTGTCAGCAGCATACATATCATATTTCATATAGGAAGCAATAGTGGGATGCTTGTTGTACTGAATAAGGAATCTGGGATGCCACAGATGCACAGAGGAAGCACTCAGGGACACAATAAAAAGGGATATAATTCATCTGGAAAAACCTCTGTGCTGAATGACTTGAAATATTATCTAGCAATTGTGATGTGCAGACAAAGGCAAAATGTAGATCTAGAGGAAAAAAATCCCAGTTGTACCAGATGAATGCAGCAGATTGATTGTTTATTTGCACTTCAGAGTCATAACATATGGTGTAGGAAGAGAGATTATATGTAACATTTCCTTTTTTAGACTTGACATTAATAAGACTTAGCTAATAAGACCTCAAAAATAGTAACATGGTCATATTCTTCTGTAGCTATATTTGCTTTTGCAGCTTTGACGGACTGATCATAGTCACTTAATTGAGAAAATATCACAAATATGGACAATAGCACACAGAATAAACTTGTAGAAGCATTTGATTTCCCTTGGAACAAGTGGGAGATATTTCTTGATTCTAACCCTCAGTAGACAGACTGAAAAAGAAATTTTGTTGTTGCCATTTTATGTTGAGGATTTGAGTAACCTGAGATAATGCTTACGTTTGCAATGTGCACGGGGAGAGAGGTGTACTTTAGAATATGATTCACATCTTCTAGGATGCAAAGTAGGAATTGCTGAAAAACAGAGACCAGCTGAAAATGTGGTACTTTTTAAGATTTAGCTGTAGAATGCTAACCATGAGAAAATAAAAACATATTTTGTAGTCGAGTTCAGAAAAGGAAAGACAGCATACTCAACAGCCTATAGATTTTGATAGCCAGGGCACATTTACCCCAGAAACAGGTCCATATTGATGACCATTACTTTTCATGTGATTTGAAGACAGAACTAAACCAGCATAGGTTCTGGTGGTACAAACTCTTTCAAAGCTATGAGTGTGTGATGATCATCCTATCAAACTACAGTGACCATGGAAGGGGAAAGGGAAAAAGTTGGAGCAAGGCCACAACTAGGGTGGTGGTAGAAACATGGGACTGGGCAATGCAGTGAAGAAGCATAGGAGGAGAGGGCAGGTGCTGTGCCAAAGCACCACACCTCAAGCTCTCTGTGAGTCCAATACCTCAGTAAGTCTTTCCTGAGTTAATTCTGGCAGCTCCGAGCTCCTTGATGTTGATGTTGTCAGGTTTGCCCAAGACTTGGTCTGTCTCTCCTCAAACTGAAAGCTGGGTTCTAGGGCCAGTCCAGGTCGCTAGGATAAGGGAACAGGAGGTAAAGAAGGAGTTGAAGGCTCCCTTCTGCCGATTTTCCCAATGCATGATGAATACTGTTCTTTCTATTTCTTATCGTTAAATAAGCATTAACCAGATATGGTTATTATATAGTTCAAATTTCTGATCTGAGAGGTGCAAAACAAAGCAATTTATTATAAGAAATCATCTTTTCCAGCAGCAGAAGGATTACTTTATGTTAACAGATTATGCAACTTCATTCCCCTGGTTATACTGATAATTTTTCAACAAAGTACTACTTTTGTGGTTCTTTATAAGTTGCAATATTCTATGCACATCTGATATCAAATAAATTCCTTTTATGGACCAAAGCTGTATTTGCTGTTATCTGACTAACTTATTTGTCCAGCTGTATAGAATCATAGAATCATAGAATCATTCAGGTTGGAAGAGACCCTTGGGATCATTGAGTCCAACCATCTACCCTACTCTACAAAGTCCTCCCCTACACCATATCCCTCAGTACCACATCTAAACGTCCCTTAAACACATCCAGGGACGGTGACTCAACCACCTCCCTGGGCAGACTATTCCAATGCCTGACCACTCTTTCAGTGAAAAGTTCCTTCCTAATGTTCAATCTAAACCTACCCTGTTGGAGCTTGAAACCGTTCCCTCTCGTTCTATCATTAATTACCTGTGAGAAGAGACCAGCACCAACCTCTCTACAGTGTCCTTTCAAGTAGTTGTAGAGAGTGATGAGGTCTCCCCTCAGCCTCCTCTTCCTCATGCTAAACAGTCCCAGCTCCTTCAGCCGCTCTTCGTATGATTTGTCTTCCAGGCCCTTCACTAGTTTTGTTGCCCTTCTCTGCACTCGCTCCAGCACCTCGATATCTCTCTTGCATTGAGGTGCCCAGAACTGGACACAATACTCGAGGTGTGGCCTCACCAGTGCCGAGTACAGGGGCATAATCACCTCCCTACTTCTGCTGGTCACGGTATTTCTAATACAAGCCAGAATGCCGTTGGCTTTCTTGGCCACCTGGGCACACTGCCAGCTCATATTCAGCCCCTTGTCAATTAGAACCCCCAGGTCTCTTTCCTCCAGGCAGCTTTCCAGCCACACTTCCCCAAGCCTGTAGCGCTGCATGGGGTGGTTGTGGCCCAAGTGCAGGATCTGGCACTTGCCCTTGTTGAAACTCATGCCATTGATATTGGCCCAGTGATCCAATCTATCTAGGTCCCTCTGTAGGACTTCCCTATCCTCCTGGGAATCAACACCCCTGCTTAACTTGGTATCATCTGCAAACTTGCTGATGATACACCCTATGTCCTTATCGAGATCGTCAATAAAGACGTTAAATAGAAATGGTCCTGACACTGAGCCCTGAGGCACACCACTAGTGACCGGCCGCCAGCTGGATTTGAATCCATTGAGCACCACTCTTTGGGACCTTCCAGTCAGCCAGTGCTTGATCCAGCAGATCGTATGCTCGTCCATGATCACTTATGCTCGTGATCGTATGCTATATATCAGTTATTTCATAAAAAACCAAAACCACCAAAACCAAAAAACCAGCCTATCTACATTTCAAAGATTGTAACTGGGATAATTTACTAGAGGTTGTTAGGTTCCCTCCATACAATCTTCTCACGCAATTTTAGGATGAACTGTGTTGCCTAACACAGCAACACTGTGTTGCACCTGAGACTTACAAGGACTTAAACACACAGAAATTGTGAAAAACAGCTATGCTATCACTAGACCCCAAGAGAAGCTGGTCTACCTCTAAATTTAAATACCTTTTTTTGAAAACAAAAGTTAATACAAACCTGCAAACACCGTTTATGATATGCAAAGACTTATACGTTATTCAAGTTCTTCTGAATAGGAGACAATCATGTTGCTGATAATAGAAAAAAATACACACGAGAACTATACTTTTTGTTATTCCATGCTTAAGCACTTTTATTAAGTGCTTAAGGCACTTAAAGTTTTACTTGCATAAACACTCTTCATATCATTATTCATATGTGGATAAGATTATGGCTGGAAAATTGACAAAACCAATGTATTAACCCTGTTCCATTGGCGGCTGACCATACTAGACCAAGCTTTCATATGCATTAACAGCTATAGTTTACCAAACAAATTCAGATATTCTGTAATTTGTCTAGCTACAGCTAGCATCTAAAGCCTTTTATGTTACATGACTATCAGGACTAGGAGTGCTATCACTATTACCTTTGTAGGTATAGCGGTTCAGAATAAGTAATCCCATAGGAGAAAACTGCCAAGCGAAACACTAAAAAGTTCTAGGTTAGATTTAATATCATTGTGCTTTCAACTGCTGCTAAATGTGCAGTTATATATAGATATTATTGTAGATATGTACCTATTATACAAAAATACTTAGCCATTAGTTAAAAACCTTTAACTGGTAGCCCTTAAAGCGCTACCCAGCAAATTCAATGTACTTATTATATTTTATATACATTCAATATCTGAATAAGACTTTAAATAGAAGTAGCATTTTTCAAGGAAGCCTTGGTTTCTGCATGAAAATGTTGTGAACTGTGAGTTATAATATCTGGAAATAGGATTGTTTATTATGCTGTAAAATGTATGAATGTTTTAATTTCAAGGCCCATTACATTAGGCAAGAGAAAGTAACTAGCCTTGTACTGTCTCCAGCTGTATGCTGCAGAATTTATTTTTTTTTTTTTTTTTTTAAAGCTATAAATATCAGGAGAACACACCAAGTTACTTAATAAAGGATTTGAAATGTAACTCTTGAAACATCACTGACCCTCAAAGTGGTACTCTGGATTCTTGTTTTCTGAACTTCTATTGATGTCCATTAAAACTTTTTATACTTATACAAAGCTTATATAAAGTTTTTGTTTAGTCTGAGCTTAATAACTCATCAAACTGTTAGGAGTTTTGATTATATAAGTAATTTTCCACTTTTGTCCTTTTCTTATTCATTATAACAGAAGCAGGTTCTCGAGACATTATTCTGCAAGACAGAAAAGCATATTATTACTTACAGCTAGTGAAAGATTAAAAGGAAGTGTCTTTGTATCTTTTCTTTACTTTGTCTTTTTGCCAGTATGCAGCTGAATAGGATGACACTAACATGCCTTAAAACACATCTAATTTAAAAAAAAAAATATATCATTATGAACATTTAATTGTTACTTGTGTCAAAACTCCTAATTAAATGCATGGCATATATATTTTTTTCATAAATTTGCCTTTATGATGTCACTATGATGCCTTCAAAAAAGTGACCTAAAGAAATGACTTTGTTATTTCCATTCAAACAGTTTTACTTTAATGTTAAAGTTTAAGGTTCTTGATCCTTGGCAGAAAAAAACCAAAAAGCCAAACAATTAAGTATTTTACATTTGTATCCTGCTTAAATGGGACACAAAGACTGACCACAGGGAATACAAAAAGTTACTCATAAATCTCTCACAGTTTTCTGTTCTAGAAGGGAAAGAGAAAAAAAGAAAAAGAGAAAGAGAGAAAAGAAAAGAAGTAAGGTAGAACTTGTCTCTGGTTTTGTTTGTCTCAAGGTTCTCAGGTTCAGTTTGGCCTGACACATCTCTTAAATTCAAAAATTTAGACTTAATGGATCTGGAGATGTTCTGTATAAAGGAACGGTAAAGCTCCAATTGCTTTCTGCCTGTTATCACCTTCAAATCAAATAATCCACTAAGAGGAGCTAGTCATCCTAGCTAATTATATTCTTATTTTTTTCAAGCATCTAATGCATCCATTTTAATTAATCTGTATTCCAACCCAAGTAATGTTCACAGGACTTGTCTCAAAGACAATCATTTTATCTTTTGGATTAGATTAAATTAGAGGGTGGGCTGTATATTTAATTATACTAAATATTATATTTTAGCATCTGCTGCTTTTGGCAAGCCATGTCTGGGCTAGAGTTTTTTAATTGACTCACAGTATATTCCTCTGTGTAAAAGTATTTTGTTATGTGCAAAAATAGTAGAAGATCGTTCCATTAGTGACCTTGCCAAAATGCCTGTTCAAATGTTGGCAGTTCCAAAAGTTGCAGCAGAGCAACTAAAGTCGCAGAGCTACAACTTTAGGAAGGGAACCGAACAGAGTCCATGAAAAATCTTTTTTGCCATTGTGTTTCAATTATTCAAAATTGTAACTGACATTTCTTACACATAAATGAGAATGGATACTTGAATGTATAATATTTCTAAGAGCATTCAGGAAGTACTTGACTTATAGGCCAAGTTCACATCTTTTCCACGTTAAGTTGACCTCGTCAGTCTAACATTAGACTTTCACATTGTATGTTGATAACATTACACATTTCTTAAAATTTCTCAGGCAGTGCTTTCACTTTTTCTCTTGCACAGGAAGAAAGGTAAACATAGTCTTACTGAACAACAATAATAGAAGATAGTGTTGGTGTTATGCTGCTGTAGGAGAAGTTTCTAAATTCATTCTTAGGATTCTCTACTAATGAAAGGATAAAGCAACCTGTAGAAAATGAGGACTTTGAGTGTAATAAGCTTGCCTAAAGATGAGAATTGTAAAGTTACAGTGACTTGATGCCTTGTGAAATTCCTTCAATATATCCAACATGTTAACTTGCAGGAGAGGTATATAGATTTAGTCTTGGAGCAGCTCCTATAGAGACTAGAGAACAGAATACCACAGAAGTTCATAGCTGGGGTATCAGTTAAATAGTAGACTCATTTTGATGTTTCATTGCCTTTGGAAGAGCCTGCAGATGCGGAAATGTCATCCACTTAGAAGTAATGTAATTTAAAAGGAACAAAAATTTGTAGGTGTCATTCATCTAAGGGTAACACTCTTGCTTTTTCTTGCAGTTAGTACTGAAATAATTGAATCACTCTCACAGTTGCATGACGTGTTCCAAAACATCTACTCAGATAACACCATGGTTCCTTATTACATATGATTTTTAAGAATGATAATTTTTTTGTCACTGTGTTTTCAATGCGCAATTTATATTATCTTATAAAGTGCTTTTCCAAACTTTTATTCTACGGGAGAGAAATCTACGGTTCTTACTCTAACTAAGGGTTCATTAGCTCAGAATTTTTTAAGATCAAAGTGTTGAGTCGGTATCTACCCCCATATTCAGTAGGGGAGATATAATTATTTAAACTGTAGCAGAATGAAAAAAGTGGCAGGGCAACATTATGGCTTGAGAAATGCACAACAATCTATTGTCATTTAGACAATTATTTTATCATTCCTCCCCACCCAGGAAGGGGAATCGGAAAAAAATAAAGAAACAAAAAGGTTGAAATATAAACAGTTTTAATAGAATAAATAATTAAAATTAACAATACTAAAGAAACAATATTGACCCCAATAGCTATATAAAATATGTAAGGATTATATTCATCCAATTATGTCAGTAGGAAGCTGTGTGTTCCCAGCAGTGGACAGCAAATGTCAGACATTGAGCGCTATGGCTTCGGGAGGAAGGGGAGGCATCAGCGTTCCAGCATGGGGCAAGAATTTCTCTGGATCACTGCCATTAAAGGGCAGAGAACTTTGCATCAAACTTTCTAATCTATATTGAATGTGATATTCATGGTATGAAATAATCCTGTTATGTGGCTTGGGTCAATTGCCCAGGTCTTGCTCCTCCTCATACCTGCACCTGCCTAAACTTGAAAACATTCAGACTCTTAAACCCACATAGTATAACTGGCTATGAAGTAAATATTTTCACATGATCAGACACTAGAGTATTCTAAAAGTGCAGTTTTCCCAAGAATTAGAAGATAAATTAGTCCTGTGTCACTCAAACCAGGTCAGGGGGTACTTCTCCTTAAGGAAAATATATGTCTATGCAACATAAACGAGTGCTCAATAGGTTAAAGGAGGAAAAAGCAAAGATTCTTGACTGAGAGAAAATGAAACATTAAGGAGTACATTGGCAAATAATTAGAGCATAATTTGGATTATCAAAATGTCACTTACTTGAACATACACATTATCTGAAATGAGTTTGTATTTTCTTCACATTTAGGAAGGAACCAGATACTGTTTCATCTAATGCTGAATCTACTGATGGGCATGTCTGCCTGCACAAGACAGAAGACAAGAAGAAATTGAGGGGATCTTGAGAAGGAAATAGAAGGGCAGAAGTGGGTGTGAAAAAGGTCCTGGCATTGTATGTAAACTGAATCCCCTTCCTGCGTGCAGGTTTTGGCATCTAAAAGCTTAAGTGCATAAAGATCACTGTGGGCATTTTGAAAGTCAATATGGGAAATCAATAGCTGCCTAACATGCTTGCAACAGTCGATCTAAGAGTGTGTTAGATTTGTACTCAAATAGACCCACTCAGTGGCAAACTTGCAACTTTAAGAGTATGGAGTCTAAAATCGACTTATCACACAGGTATATCATACAGTGACTATAAAGACAGCTGACTCAGTCTTGCACAGTAGCAGTCTTGAAGCAGCATTATAGAATTTAGGGCACACCAACTTTGGATAAATTGTTTTGCAGTCCACTCCTACACACAGACTCATCTGGCCTTGAAACGGGTTCAACCTCTACATGGTGTTACAATAGCTGGCTGAAGCTGTGGCAGACATTCCTCCTGAGGACGATGTTACAGTTGTGGCAGTTTCATGTTGGCATAGTGATGCTAGTTCTACCATTTATCTTTCATTTCAAACTCTGCAAAGTTGTTCTTTCTAGATACCTTAAATTACAATGATTAAATTCAGTATTGAAACTAACGACAACAATGCTTTATAAAAAGAAGAAAAAATACCTCTGTAAGCATTTAAGAGAATTTTGGCAGATCGAACATGTGGTTAAACCATACTAGCCTTACAGAACTTCTGAAGTATTAAGATCAAGAATGTCTTTACTTAGTATTTGGTCAGGCCTAAATCTCATTTGTTGCTTCTGCATACTCTTCTAAAAATTTGGTGCATTAGAGTTATCTAAATGTTCTGATATTTCATATCAAGCTGCACCCAACTTTTCTTGGTTTCTTGGTGAGACAAATAGGTATAAACTATGCCTCAGCTCTCTCTTTCATTGTGCACCTGCTTAGAATGATCATGAGCAACATTTAAAAAAAAAAAAGAGTTTATTTTCAGCTGCTGTAAGGCATTAAATTCAATGGATCTGAAAAGAAGGGTTTGAATCTCAAAATTTTAGCTTAGACTTTTACGTCACTAGTAAACTATATATTTTTCAAATTCACAAGATTTACGAGGTATGAGGAAATGTCTGCATCATGTTGGTCTCCCTTGGAAGGTTGGCTATCATTTTAATAATGTAAACTGTGACAATGGCCTTTTTCCTCACCTTGTGGATAACAATATAATCACATAAGGATATGCAAATAACCAGATTTCCTAACTCCCCACAGTAAATATAACTTAGGTTTTTCTCATTCCAAAACCTTTGTGGAATTCCTTTTAATGTCTTCAGTATGTGCTTAAGTATATTAAAAGAAAAAAAGAAGCAGATGAATAAAAGCCAGAGACACGTAAGTGTATCTCTTATTAGCAAAAGACTTTAGTGAGACACACTTAAAATTCCTTAAATTTTAGTTGATAATGCCTCTTTCATACTTTTGCAATTACACTCGATAAATATGATGACATTTTGGTACAAATTTTTACTTCATTTTTAGTTTTACAGCTTTAAAGGTAAACAAAGTAAAAATGATCTCACCAGGTGGAAGTGAGTTCAGTTTCACTAGCTGGTGCAATAATGCCTACTGGATAAGAATCTAGCTCATTATTTTCTTAGGATTGTATTTTCTTTTACAGTTATGATTCTTGCTTAGACGTAGTCTATGTAATGCTCTGTAGGCTGAATATAAACTGTAAAACTGTTATAGCAGGTCCATTCTCTTCTCTCTAGTAAAGTGACTAGTCAGGGGTCACAGACTGAAAATGAGACTTCTCCACTGTTGGCATGCAGCCCAGGCTAGAATCAATCCAGTGGAGTAGAAGGAGGGTTGGGGTGGCCTTGTCAGTAATTGCAGTGATCTAATCACGCAGCTAGTGCAGAAACAGTCTGCCATGTTACAGACAGTCAGACTCTGTCCCCAGTCCTCTGATGGCCACCAGCAGGCACTTTACAGCATGTGCCAGCAAGCTCGTGTGGCTTGCACACAGTGCAGGGAGAGGTGAGATCCAGGATTAAGTGGACCACATCAAGCCATTCTTTCATGCAAGGTGAGAAGGTGGGCTGGAAATATGGCCATAAGCAGAGCTGAGTGAAACAGCCCATGTCAGGATGAGGGAGGTGAGTTCAACAGCTCTGTCAATGATCTGGAAGAGGGAAGAGACAGCAAGACTATTAAATTTGTGAATGACACTAAACTTGGAGAAAGTACTGAGGACAAGAATATTTTTCAGGAGGACTGTACGGGCTGACAAGAAAGGAAGACTCAGCTTAGAAACTGTTAAGTAATATATCAGAACAATAAAACGCTAAGGAAATACAGGGCCTCATGGTGAAAAACCTGGGCAAAAATTGATACCGGAAGCGGGTCCGTGAAGGGTAGTGGGGGGTAGAAATTTGGGGAACGGTGAAACATTTAGATTACTGACTTTATGAGTCCGAAAATTCCAAATAAATTCTAATATTTTATTCTAAGTAAGCGACTGTAGATTTTTCTTTCCGGTTTAAACTCACTTGTCTTCCAATTTGTAAACAATTTGTAAATTATAACCTGAATCTTTAACAGCAACAAAATTCAAGCCTGTCCCCTATTTCAACTTGCAGGAAAACTGTTCCTAATCTATGTTCCTCTTCAGAACCTGGGGGAAACGAAGACATCTAACATGTTTTCAACATTATCCCCTGCTCCATGAGTTCCCTGACTTTCTTGACATCCTCTTAGGCTGCCTGGATCCATTCAGAGTATACCGTTTACATCACCTAAAGTAGGAAGACTGGATATTTTGACATCTGGGATATGGGGGAAGAGAACACTCAGAATAACATGAAATTATCATAAGTAATTAAAAGGATTAAAAAGAACTGTTTGAACTGGTGGTTCAGTAAGCACTAGTGTACAAAACAGGAATAAATTACTACTATTTCAGGTTGCCAAAACAACACATCACACCACAGAACTAAAAGGTAAAGTCTTAGATTAGATGTTAGGAGAAGCATGTAATGTCATTGAATTGCTCAGAACTTGTACCAGAAAATGAGAAATTGAAATATCTTTCAAAAGTCAGACATGAAACATACAACTAAAAGTGTATCAGATCTTTTAGTCAGTGGGAGTGAAGAAGCATTTTTTTTTCCACAGGAATTAATAATTTACAGTATTTTATTTTATATGTGAAAAGTAATAGGTGCACATAATATAATAATGCACCATTTAAAATATCATTTACTGCAGAATCTTCTTTATTCATGTAAAATATTCTGCAATTTCCTGCATATCAGGAACAATTACAGATTTTGATCTGTGATTTAAACACATATGTAATGCTATGAAAAATAATCTTGTATTCAATGATAAAATTTAAACAGTAATATATTAAAGTTCAAATTTGTTATTTTATATGTAACTTTAAATTATGTAAAGTAGGAGCTGTGCTGTCACTGAGTATTACATTACTCAGAGGAATGCATTACTACTTATTTTTCTTAGAGATTTACAGTAAGTACCAATAGCAAATACTGAATACAGAAGATAAATTTTTGCCACATGGATTTTCAGTATGCATTCTTGTAAGAAAGGGTTGATTTGTAAAATACTCAGCAGATGAAAGCTTCAAGAATCTATAAATTTTATAGCCATATATTCAGTATAATTGGATTCTTGATGACATCACCTTTGGATTATGTGAATCCAGCCTTATGAACAATTTACTCCTAAAGGGAGATTCGGTATGAACAGATCTGTACCTCTAATGAAGAGTTTCTAGTTCAGCTGGATCATGTTATTTGCATAACAAATTCAGATTGTACTTTTCTACTATCTTTCATTAAAAAAAGAAAATCCATTAACTGGAACAAGCAAAACGAAACCCCACACCCTGTCATCCAGACAGAAAAATCCTATTTAATTGAAAAAAATGAGGTTTTAATTTTCAAAATGTTTTTTCAGATCTTTAAGTTCAGCCTCAATCACCTAAACGAGCTGATTTTGGAAGTACTAAATATCTGTAGCTCAATCATGTCTGTGAGATGCTGAACAATTTTGAAGATTTAGCAGTAAACTGGATTACAGCTTCCTTATTTAAAAATCTTACTAATGTGAATTACTGTGGTTCACTGCCTTCTGAATCTAAATTTTCATCATAGAAACTAGTCTTCTTCAGTTTATGAATATGATTGCCAATTGACTTCCCCTCTCACTCATTTTTCACTGGTCTAGTAATTACAAGTTATTTTTCCTTAATACCTCTTAATTTGATTCTTTTTTTTGTCCTTTTTCATGTTCCTGCAGCTGCTGGCCTATAACACAGCTGTCAAAGCAGATGCTCTGCATTCATTTTCAACACAATTTAAGAAATTTCTCTTAGTGTAACTTTGTAGGTAGGAAGTTACTAATTTTGCATTTGCTATAAATTGTTTCATTTCCTACTTGATGTTTTCCTGTGGTGCCTATTATCAAGACATTTATAAAACTTTTTATAACTTTGGCCGGTTTCCAGGTTTATACCCATATGTTAGGATGTTAATAGCACCAAAAGAAGACTCATCTTGGCCTTTATATTTTAATGAGTGATTTTATGCTGGAGAAAGCAACTCCTACATATCTATTATTTCCTTTTAGATATTCCCACTGGCTTGCATATTGCTGTCAGAATTTTGTAAATAGATTAATTCTATCTAGCCCTTTGCCTTCTAATAAAAAGTTCACATCTGGAATTACCAGATGGTAGTTTTATATCTATTTCTTTCACAGCTGTTTAGAAATCCATCAGCACTATACAAGCATTTTTTTCTTGCATATTGTTTGAACCATAAAAATGACTTCATCAGAAAAAATACAATTTCATTTCATTTTAGCTAGCATTAATACTGTTGTGTTCGTGCCTATCCATTAGTTCAGATGTGTTCTTTTATTTTCACTGCAATTGCTGAAGATTAGAAGTTGTTTAGAAGATTAGAAAGCAAGATGGCTGGGGCAGGACCATTTTCTGAGAAGTCCAAAAGTTCCTTATATAATCACTTAACAAGGAAAAAAAGTTCATAGTAAAACAGTTATAATCTACCTCTGTCTATTAGTCATATAGCACCTTTGTAGTTTCTTGCCATATAAATTAAATCCTGTTCCAGCCCACAGATTGTTTTCTATGCATTAAATCCCAGTAGACCACTCACTGAATTAATAAATCTGGCAAGAAATAAAGAAAGAGACAAGCTAAATTATTTCTCTGATAAGCATTTAGCATAGGAAAATTTAAAGGGCTGGAAAGTGTAACTATATCTAAAGCACCATAGACAGATAGGGCATTTCATTATTCAGAAACAAATGTGTACATTTGCCAAATTTTGGAAAAAAAGCTAAAATTTTCAGTCTGGCTTACCAATTAAAATGAGGAACAAGGTAAGATTTTTAAGAAATTTACAGACAAAAGTGTTAAGGATATCTGAAATAGAAGAAAAATTATATCTGCTTTCGGCCATTTACTAAAGAGAGGGAAAAAAGGAAAGGATCACTGAGAATGCCTCCTGGAATAATTTAGGTTACCACTTACAGCTTCTAAATAGATTGATTTTACTTATCACTGCTAATAAAAGCAAAATCTTAAAATGGTAAAATTGTATAATATTTGTCAATTTAACATATGTATATAGATTGATATAAAAAAAGCTGAGCCAACATATTTTTTTTAAGAATTTATGACGAGAAAGTCTATGAGCCTAAGGCTGAAATTCTGTCATATTTAAATTGGTGTGATTGGTTTCTTCTTTTTTTTAACGAGCATAAAGTGTAATACCTTTGTTGGTAATTTTGTCTGTATACTTAAATATTTACCTACAGTTTGAAGTCTACAAGCTTTCAAGTAGACACTGCACATTTTATTTGGGAATGTGGTATGGAAGGCAGAATCTTTTTTGTGTGTTGGTTGGTTTTGTTTTCAAAATTTTGAAAGAGAGGTATGCCTTTGATTTCTTGCAGGGAGAAGACATTTTCTCATTATGTGATTTGTAGTCTCATCACAGCCTTTGAATGCAACAGGAAAATGTAAGGTCTGAATTTAAGGACAGAAACTGATCATACCTATCTGGTTGCCTATCTAATGTGGGGACAATTATCCCTATATATCATAGACTTAACTGTTAAAACTTTATTATTTTTGTTTGTTTTGTTGTTGGTTTTTTTTAAATATCATGATATGACAAGAGTAAAATAATCTAAATACTTGTTTGCAGGGAACTTTTTGTTCATTAAACTCACTGAGAATAACCTTCTGAAAACTGGGTGAGAACCTGGATATTTTCACAAGTGCTAAGTATCATGATATGGGAAAATCGCTTGTCTCAAATGAAAGGACAATTTACTAATTCATCTCTTTTCCCAGTGTCTGAATTGTCTACATTCTCAACACTATTTTATTAACTATAAATATTTGGCTTGTTATTAATATTTATTCACTTAAGACTACCATTACAAATCCCTGCACAGTTGGGAAGTTGTTACTTGTTGTAATTATCCTATAGGAGAACTGTAGGAAACACTACAAAAAAAAATTATGCAAAGAATATTAACCAAATATATGTGTGTTAAAGTCTCTTACCTTTCCCAAATGAACCTTAAAATTTTCTTTCTGATCAATTAATTCTGTTTACAATTCACATCTGGAATAGAAGAACTAAGAAACTTGTGCAGAAGTCATTGTGTTTTTATAGTAATGCTTTCACGTATCCCAGTTCCAAACTTTATGAGTTTGTAAATATGCATTTTTCTCCTGCACTTTCAGTTCTATGTACTTAGTCTGATATCTTGAAGTTAAATCAATTATCTGAACAATACTGATATGAGACATAGTCTTCATTTGAAAGATTTGTAGGCTTAAAATCAGTCTTCAGAAAGAAGAGGAAAACCATTACCAAAAATATGGTTTATTGACAATCCATTACCCCCAGTTCCATAGTTGGTGTACTCAAATAGGGGTTTTTTTGAATGTTAGCTTTAAAATAAAGTATTTTTGTTTGTACTCTGAAGAACTTCAACTTGAGAACAGTGAAATTACATAGTACTAGGGTAAAACTTGGAAAATCTTGCATTTTAATGGTAGCCTTTGGCTTCTTTAATATTGTTTATCAAAAGAGTGAGTAATTGTTTAAGTATAAACATCACTGAAACACTCATTGATACAGAAAGACAAAAAAAATCATGCAGTTTACTTACAGGGCAATTAAAGTTTAAGATAAAAAGGAGTTTACACTTGATTGACATGAGTCATGTTACATAATAAAAAATAATAAAAAAAAAGTCAGAAGAGTATATCGATTACATCTGAGTATTAAGAACAATGGTGCACCATCACAAATAACTTGTAAATAGAACCAGAACAGATTATTTAATTATTCTGTTGGTGTTATCACAAAGGAGATATTCATCGCACGTGTTGATCAGTGGATGTGACAAGTGGCATGTAAAATACAGAAGAAAAAGATATATGAAACTACTTAATTTTCTTATCTTTTAAAATCAAATTTAAAAAGCATTCATATCATGATTTCAGTGTTGTTCACATAGCTTCAGAGACTTTAGGATCACACTCTCAATGAATAAGTTGCAGTAGGAAAAGATGAAGAGCCATTTTAAAATTTACTTTATTTTTTATTTAAACCCCCAGGTTTGCATTCAGGTCATTCATAGAAAGTTAATTTGTGAGTATTTTTCAAAGATGGACATGTGAAAGGACTTTAATGATAGTCCTGACCATAACTGGTTAGACTAAATGTAGACTTTAAAGATAAGTTCATATAAGTTTGTTGTACAGGTGGATGTGCCTATGCCAGTCATCCTGACCTTATAATCAGTGGAGACAAACAAGAGTTTTCGGGATAGGAAAGGTCTCATTTTGAGCTAGTACTTTAGGACAAGATGAATTATTTTATAGAAATATCAGATTCTTTTATCTGTGGAATCTAGACAAGTCACTCACACAAAATTGTCCATAATAGATGTTAACTATTTGGTACTTGGACCATATCATGACTTTGCCACAACTGCAAGTTATGACAGTAACAGATATCCAGTAAGAAGATGCTGTTTCAGTTGATAATGAAACCAACTTTCTCAAAACCAACAAAGAAAACTAGTTAAAACAGTAGGAAAGCAAGGTTTATTCACTCTAATTACTAGGAAAAGTGAGAGAAGCTTGCCATACAGAAAAACAAACAAACAAACAAAACTTTTCAAGCAGAACAATGCAGAATATGGAGAGTCAAGCTCCAAAATTAAAAAATATAAAACTACTTGAGCCCTCCTTCACACAAAATTAAGTGACCATATTATGACCATGATTATCAGATATTATTAAAGTGTTACTAAGAATTTGCTTTGAAATGCTAAGGCAGTTTTGTTTTTTTCAGGAAAGTATACTTCGTAAGTTGCTGCATACATTATAAAAGATGGAGCCAAGAAGTTATTTAAGCAAATTAATAAGCTATTTTAGAACATTATTGGTTATTGTTTAAACTGCTAACTACCACCATATTTCCTATTAATTATTTTCCTAAAATATTGGTTTACTTATTATCTAGATGTATCAAAAGTTATATATGCACAACTTGAGGCCAATATTATAAAAGAAAACATTTTATTTTCTATTTAAAAAGACACAGTTAAAGCTGTGAAATACGAAGACAACTTCTGCTCCAAGATTTATATCCTTTAGCCAAATTAGTGAATCACAATTTGATTCTCATTTGCTTAGATAATGCAATTTAAAATTTTTTAAAAATACAATTTCTGATTGTTTTTACTTTAAATTTATAGCCTAAAGAGCTTAATGTACATTTAATGATAGTCTCTAAAAATATCAGAGTAACACTTACTGCTAGGTATGAGTCACAGAAGTTTAATACCACAGATGCCTGCCAAGCTGCTCCCAGTTCTGGATAAGACCACTGATGAGGACAATACCATTGATTACTTATGTACATGTGTTTTTCAAACATTGTTTCAGGTAATTTTTGTGTTTAGTTGCAAAGGAATTTTAACACTGATTTGAGTGGGAGTGGGACTGAGGCTTTCTAAAAAGCATCTGTAAAGATGTATGGGTACACTTGGATGACCTGTTTCAGGGGGTTTAAATACTGGCACCAAATGGTTATAATGGAAAGGTTTAAAAATTTATCTTATTTCTTGTACTCTTTATAATTTCACAGGTGAAATTTATTTTAGTAAATCAAGACCTAGAACTTAGCAACAAATATATAATACAATTTAGTCTTTACAACACCACCACCACCAACAGCAGCAACAACATGTAGAACATCTGGAAGATTGATCAAGACTGATTTGAGAACCCTTCTGAACATATGGCAGATCAAACAAAACTTAATTAGAACTAAGACTATATTGCTTTAAGAATAAGACTGTTTTGAGATGGCTGGAGCAAAAAAAAACCAAAAAAACAACAAACAAAAAAACTCCACACAACCAAAAAAAAACCCAATGAGTGTGTCTGTGAAGGTCAGGCTGGAAAATCGCCTGGAGGAGCATGTGTAGAGAGATGTGGTTGAAAACAGTCACATTCTGTGAGAATGGGAGAGCTCACCCTGCTTGGCAATACAGCTCAGAAACTAGCTCCATATAGATAATTTTGTGTATGTGAATAAAGGCTGCATCTGCTTCTGCTTCTGCTTCTGCTTCTGCTTCTAGCATACAACTGTGTCCTGATTAATCATCGCTGCATAATTAGTCTTGAAAAATAACAATGTGGTACTGGATTTTTTACTTAATGTCTCATTACCTCATGTGCAAACCACCTCACCTGTGCTAGCACAACCTACCGTGGTTTTCTTAAACCCAGCATGGCAAAACGCACTCCAAACCCTCCTTGGGAATCATATGTTTAGTCTTTTGACAAAATGATCAGTTAAAATACTTGAAGTGTGAGTATCACCTCCTTAGCACAATAACAGAAGCTGTAGGAAGACTGCATGATCTGGCACAAAGGAACAAAATGAAAACTGCAGCATATTCTATGCCCAGTGAAAAAAAACAGGAAGCTATAAGTGTAAGTTAGATTTCAGAAAAATTATCGAGGGCACTAAGAACTACTATTTTCACATGTTTACTGTCCTGTTTTTCAATATTTTATAAACAACATTGTTTTATTTGAAACATTTCAGGACAGATTCTTTCTCAGTATGCCTACTGAGGATGTCATAATTATACCTTGGGATGATCCATTCAATTATCAAAGATCAGGTTTTCTACAGAGCTAGGCTGTATCGAATCAAATTGTGTTTCCAGTGAAGCTGAGCTCTAGTAGTTGTTTCACTTTATACATTGAAAAATAAAATGACAGCTAGAATGACCTTTGCAAAAGTCTATTTGATAAATTTATTCTGTTAAAGTGAACTTTACTTAAAGTGAACAGTCTTACTACTGTTTCTTTCCTTAATATTTTATGTTTCCATCTTTCATATTTTAGAGTCTTCTTTTGTTCAGCTTTTTACTCAAAAAAATTTTAATATTTCTTAATTGAAAACATAGTTTTCCTTTCATCTCACTGATAGCTGGTCAAGGCCCTCAATGGCATTGAATTTAATATCTGACCTATCTGAGCTTATGCCCACAGTAACATTCTAATTTTTTTAGCTTTTAAATGAGAGTTAAGTGAAGACTACTTTTAATCAATGTACAGTTACTCCTAATACAGCTATTTTTAGTTCTTCCTGCTTCTGCAGTACACTGAGAAGTATTACAAACTGGAGAACCTCATAGGCAGGAAAAAGGGCAGTGGCCATTTTGTGACTGGCAGCATAATGAACTCTGTTCTAAAAATGAATTATAAGCTGTCCTGTATTTAAGCTTCCAGATACATTCTTATCATTTGTGATCTCAAAGACTTTTATTGGATTTTCATTCTGAACACATGGGTGATCACAGTAGGTACAGATCCATGGCTTCCACAGCTTGCAAAATAAATAATATGAAACTGTCCAGTTAGCTCTACAAAAGCCTAGCATTTCTCCTTTTGCTTTTGATATATATATCCCTCATGAGTATAAAAATTCTCCTTTTTTTTTTCTCTCCTGACATCAGATCTACAAAAAGCTTGTTGACAATTTGTGTAGATAATCACAGTGAATCTCAACAAAGTACAGCTTGTATTCAGAACTTGGTCCCTAAGAAACCTGAATTAATATAAAGGCATTTGGAAGCATTATGAAATGTGAATACATAAATTCTTATTCTGTAGGGAATGCAGACATGTTAATCAAAAAGTTTTAAGAAATGAAAATTACATAAAACAGGGTTACTGTCAATCCCATATTTATAATTATTGGTTGCCCAGTATGCTGACACTTGGAAATTAACCCAATAGTTAAGCTTAGTATTTTGAAATCTCCCCTTTGTGTCTGCCCTATCCTGCAAAATCCAGACCACAAATCCATGCACTCACATAGGGCTGCCTGGTCTAGTTCTATTAGATAGCTGAACGTCTGATGCATTCTTCATAAAGATATCTGTGGCGCTTCAGTCCAGTTTCAGAACTTTTCCAGGATAATACTGACAGGTACACTTACAACTTATTCCCAGTAAGGTTTAGAATACCTGGATCAGAAGAACTCCAAGACAGAAAATTACGAGAACAGAGAATTCATTCTTTCAGAAAAGACATGTCATATTTCCTCAGCATTTGCAAATTTTCTATCTCATCTATATATGTTATTTGTTTGTTTGTAGAGAGCTTACTGTAGTCATCTCTCTTTTTTTTGGGGGGGGGGGGGAGAAAAAAAGGGGAAAGTATTTGCATGATTTGCATGATTAAAAAACCCCCACAATAAACAGTAAAAATGTATCAGATAGATAAAAAGCTGTCTAGAAATGCTATACTCAGAATATATGCTCATTCCACCAACAAAATTTATGATGCTTTACAGATACTCAAGTGCTTCCTCTTGAGAAGAATGAAGGGATTTCTTTTTCTTTCAAACTTTCTAATTCTGGAACTCCTATTTGAGACAAACACAGAGACAATCTCATCTGGATTACTGTGCCCAGTTCTGGGCTCACCGGTTGAAGAAGGACAGGGAACTGCTGGAGAGGGTACAACAAAGGAGACTACAAAGATGATATATATAAGGGTACTAGAACATTTCTCTTATGAGGAAAGGCTGAGGGACTTGGGTGTTTTTAGCCTGGAGACGAGAAGACTGAGGGAGGGACCTCATCAATGCTTATAAATACTTAAAGGGTGGGTGTCAAGAGGATGGGGCCAGTCTTTTTTCAGTGGTGCCCAGTGACAAGACAAAAGGTAACAGGCTTCAATGTAGGAAGTTCCATCTAAACATGAGGAGGAACTTCTTTACTTGGAGGGTGGCAGAGCACTGGGACAGGCTTCCCAGAGAGGTGGTGGAGTCTCCATCACTGAAGACATTCAAAACCTGCCTGGATACATTCCTGTGCAACCTGCTCTAGGTGGAGCTGCTCTGGGAGGGCAGTTGGACTAGATGATCTGCAGAGGTCCTTTCCAACCCCATATCATTCTGTGATGCTATGATAAGCTGAAGAGTACAACATTCAAACAAAAGAAAACCATAAGAATTTACCACTAGGAAAGAAGTAAAATATAAGAAGAGACAATTCAGAAAGAAAGAAAGTTTGAAGTTCTTAAATCTTACACATATAGACACCAGCTAGGCTTCTTGAGACAGAAACATCTAGAAAAAAAGCAGACATAAATCTTTAAACTGAAAGATTGTAAAAGATATAAAGTATATTCTTTTCTTGTGGAACAAATCTTACCTTTTTGCTTTCTTTTGTTTTGAGCAAACAGTTTGGACCTGTTTTATAAACAGTTTTCAGAAGAGAAGCTCTTTTAATTCTTGAAATATGTTGTTGCTCTTTTAGATTTTTTCCCTGATCTGCTAGCATACTTTTCAATTCATTCCCTTAGCAGGCTATTGTGCTAAGAAGCTATTATGTTCCTCTGCTGCTTGGTATATAACTGTCCTAAGACAACCGGACAGTTTTATACCACAAGAAATATATAGTAAATAGTTACTTTAGGGCAGCAATGAGCTTTGGGTAACTGATACCAAACTTTTTCCCCTTGGACCAGAACAGTCAGTTAAACCTACATCATAAAGTTTCAAAGTATAATCTCAAGAACTGTGGGATTAAACTAAATTTTCCCAGGACAATTTTTAATTGTTTTCTATTCAACTTTTTCGAATATCAGAATATATATCTTTCTTTGGAAGGATATAATTTCTTCTCCTTTAAATGACTGAAGGATAGTCCCACCACAATAGGAACCTCTTTAACATTGTAAATGGTACAAGATACACATTTTTAAGCATCCATGCTTGACAGTTTCACAGAATTTGTCACATTATACATTTTAGAGTTTTTCAATGTACACTAAGATATCTTGGTCAATAAAATACACTTCTTAAATAAAACCAGGAATATGATAGATATAGTCTTTGAAATTCTTTGTTACTTTTTGTACATAACAACCGTTTATAGCTACTGAATTTTTCTGTGTATGCATTTTTTTTCAGTGTTTTTTTCTTCAATGTAGTTTCATTTACTTAGGGTTTTCTTTTTATTTTTCAGTTTTTTAATAGTAGTTCTTTTTGACGTGCAAAGCAGGGATCTTTTATGTTTCGGAAATTATTTTGTTTTAAAAAAGCTATTTGAGTTATTTGTTTCAATTTTTTCTTTACTATATATTTAATTATTTTTTAAAAAAATAGTAACACAGGCAGTCCCCTGATTTAAGTAAGTAGCTCGTCTGAAGTGCATCTATACCAATGCATGCAGTTTGAACAACAAAGAGGGGGAGCCTGAAGCCATGATGCACCAGGAAAACTATGACATAGTGGCTACCACAGAAACGTGGTGGGATGCCTCACACGACTGGAGTGCCACAATCGAGCAAGCTCTTCAGGAGGGACAGACAGGAAAGGAAAGGTGGCAGAGTGGCTGTGTATGTCAGAGAATGCTATGATAGCTCAGAAATTAAGTGTAGTGACAACAGGGTCGAGAGTGTTTGGATTAGGGTAAGGGCAAATAAAGGTGACATCGCTGTGGGAGTCTGCTATAGACCTCCCAACCAATGCAGTGAGATGGACGAAGCATTCTATAAGCACCTGGGAGAAATATCGCAGTCGCTTGCCGTTGTTCTTGTGGGGGACTTTAACCTCCCCGATAGCTGCTGGGAGTACAACACGGCTGACAGGGAACAATCCAGGAGGTTCCTGGAATGTGTGGAGGATAACTTCCTCATGCAGGTGATTGATAGGTGAGCCGACCAGGGAAAGTGCCCTCCTAGACCTGCTCCTTGTGAACAGGGAAGAACTTGTGGGGGAAGTAAAGGTTGGAGGCCGTCTAGGGCACAGTGATCATGAGATGATTGAGTTCTCTATCCTCGGAGAAACAAGAGGAAGGGTTACCAAAACTGCCACCTTAGACTTCCGGAGGGCAAACTTTAAGCTGTTCAGAACACTGCTAAACAAAATCCCTTGGGAAGATGCCCTTAAGGATACAGGAGCCCATGAAGGATGGACGTACTTCAAAAAAGAAGTCTTAAAGGCAAGGAGAAGGCTGTTCCCATGTGCCGAAAAACAAGTAGGCGGGGTAGGAGACCAGCCTGACTTAACAGGGATCTCTTGCTGGATCTCAAAAACAAAAAGAGAGTCTGCGACCTTTGGAAGAGGGGGCAGGCCTCTCATGAAGACTTTAAAGATGTAGCAAAGCTATGTAGGGAGCAAATAAGGAGAGCTAAAGTGCAGCTAGAGCTCAACCTAGCTGCAGCTGTTAAGGATAATAAAAAATGTTTCTACAAATTCATTAACAACAAAAGGAGGAATAGGGAAAATCTCCCTCCGTTATTGGATGCAGAGGGAAACATAGTCACAAAGGATGAGGAAAAGGCTGAGGTGCTCAATGCCTACTTCGCGTCGGTCTTTAGCAGTGGAACTAGCTGTTCCCTGGACACCCAGCCCCATGATTCAGGAGACAGGGAGGGGAAGCAGAATGCGAGCATCACTATCAAAGAGGAAGAGATCAGAGACCTGCTAAGCCGCTTGGATGCACACAAGTCTATGGGACCGGATGGGCTACACCCAAGAGTGCTGATAGAGTTGGCAGACATGCTCACCAAACCGCTTTCCATCATTTACAGGAAGTCATGGCTGACTGGAGAGGTCCCAGTGGACTGGAGGGTGGCAAATGTAACACCCATCTCCAAGAAAGGCAAAAAGGAGGATCCAGGAAACTATAGACAGGTCAGCCTAACCTCGATACCAGGGAAAGTCATGGAACAGGTCATCTTGAATGCCATCAAAACCCACATAATGGGCAACCAGGGGATCAGGCCTAGTCAGCATGGCTTTATGGAAGGCAGGTCCTGCCAGACGAACTTGATCTCCTCCTATGACAAGATAACCAGATTATTGGACGAGGGAAAGGCTGTTGATATTGTATACCTGGATTTTCAAAAAGCATTTGACACTGTCCCCCATACAAGTCTGGTGGAAAAACTGGCTTCACATGGCCTGGACGAGCATACGATCTGCTGGATCAAGCACTGGCTGACTGGAAGGTCCCAAAGAGTGGTGCTCAATGGATTCAAATCCAGCTGGCGGCCGGTCACTAGTGGTGTGCCTCAGGGCTCAGTGTCAGGACCATTTCTATTTAACGTCTTTATTGACGATCTCGATAAGGACATAGGGTGTATCATCAGCAAGTTTGCAGATGATACCAAGTTAAGCAGGGGTGTTGATTCCCAGGAGGATAGGGAAGCCCTACAGAGGGACCTAGATAGATTGGATCACTGGGCCAATATCAATGGCATGAGTTTCAACAAGGGCAAGTGCCAGATCCTGCACTTGGGCCACAACCACCCCATGCAGCGCTACAGGCTTGGGGAAGTGTGGCTGGAAAGCTGCCTGGAGGAAAGAGACCTGGGGGTTCTAATTGACAAGGGGCTGAATATGAGCTGGCAGTGTGCCCAGGTGGCCAAGAAAGCCAACGGCATTCTGGCTTGTATTAGAAATACCGTGACCAGCAGAAGTAGGGAGGTGATTATGCCCCTGTACTCGGCACTGGTGAGGCCACACTTCGAGTATTGTGTCCAGTTCTGGGCACCTCAATACAAGAGAGATGTCGAGGTGCTGGAGTGAGTGCAGAGGAGGGCAACGAAACTAGTGAAGGGCCTGGAAGACAAATCATACGAAGAGCGGCTAAAGGAGCTGGGACTGTTTAGTATGAGGAAGAGGAGGCTGAGGGGAGACCTCATCACTCTCTACAACTACTTGAAAGGACACTGTAGAGAGGTTGGTACTGGTCTCTTCTCACAGGTAATTAATGATAGAACGAGAGGGAACGGTTTCAAGCTCCAACAGGGTAGGTTTAGATTGAACATTAGGAAGGAACTTTTCACTGAAAGAGTGGTCAGGCATTGGAATAGTCTGCCCAGGGAGGTGGTTGAGTCACCGTCCCTGGATGTGTTTAAGGGACGTTTAGATGTGGTACTGAGGGATATGGTGTAGGGGAGGACTTTGTAGAGTAGGGTAGACAGTTGGACTTGATGATCCCAAGGGTCTCTTCCAACCTGAATGATTCTATGATTCTATGATTCTAAGATAACTAAGCCCCATACATCACAACTGAAATGGTGTCGAAAAAACTCCATGTATGACAATAAACTTACATGTTAACAAAATATTATAAATAGTTTTAATGAAAGATGGTGATTAGTGAATGCATAAACCTTTTCATAATAAAGCTTAAAACTGAGGGTAAACTGCATATGTAAATGGTACATATTTGTGTGGTACATTATATCTCATGGCAAAGATTATGTGAACTTGCAGATATTGGACAGGTGTAAGGGCGAATTTGTCCAAATCAAGAGACTTGGAAAATTTGTTTAAAAGCAAATGTTCCTCCACAGTTTTAATTCTAGTACTTCTTAACTTTTGTGGTGGTTCTACAATCTGAATGGTCTTTTAAATTAATAAAGTGTGATAAACAGATGCTTGTATTTTAGATGTCTACTTAATTTATACTTAATATCCTAGATTAAAATGAGTGGTATTAAAAAGAAAAAAAAATAATTACACAGCAATGAAATTGCTGAAAAGAAAATGTATTCAAATTCTTATTTTGATCTGGCTTCATCACGAAATTATTTGCCTGACCCAGTTAGGTCTAATCTAAATATTCAGCTCAAACTGACACGAGATTCAACTATTTCTGCTGTTTATACATATCTTACTTTTTTTTGTTCTCCTTCCGTATTTTTGAAGAGAAAGAATAGAGGACAACATTCCATATTCTTTTTTTCCATCATGCATATTATAGTTTTCTACTCTTAAGAATATAGGAAAAGATATAAGATAAAAGATCTTTGTACACTCAAATCAGAACTTCAGCAAAAATTGAAACAAGTCTTTGAGTGGACATCTCTTTAAAGTACGTGGCTTAGGAGAAGATACTGATTTGAACAGCTTGAGTAAAACATATATACAACAGTAGAGCTTAATAATCTTTGCACTGACAACTGAAGAGTAAGCAAAGAGTCTACGTAATGCAATACACTTAAGATTCTTCATGGAATACTTCAACACAGGTTTTTTAGATATAACCAGAACAATAACTGCATAGAATATCTAAATCAGCAAAAGAATTAGCTACATTTCCATTTACAGAACTAAAAAAATTCTCTTGAAAGTTGTAACAACAATATTATTGAGACTTGCTTAATACATTATTTCGTATTAGCTGAACTGCAATAAATGCACAATCTTTCTCCACTGTAGAAAAAAAAGTATTTTACTGTAGTGCAGGCTACTGCTGGGTAAAATTGTACACAGAGACAATTACCAAGGACTAGCTAATCCACAATAATTTGCTACTTGGATGTAACATGTTCATGTGTCAAAACAAGAGGTCTGAGGAAAAACATTGGTTTCCTTATTAAACCCAAATGAATTGGCTCTCCTGATGTTAGGCCTATAGAAACAATGTTCATTAGCCCTTAGAGAATTTTGTGGTTAGAATTCATCACAGCATAAAGCAGCCTCACAACTAAGACAATTTCTGAAAAAAATTCTTAGTAGAGTGTTTCACTAGGCTTTT
This sequence comes from Calidris pygmaea, assembly GCA_003697955.1. NCBI lineage: Eukaryota > Metazoa > Chordata > Aves > Charadriiformes > Scolopacidae > Calidris > Calidris pygmaea. The sequence continues at coordinate 226,009 of QJSC01014316.1, forward strand.
GATGTGAAGCAATTTGCATAATGACAAATTAGAGGAGAGAAAATAGTATACTGTGGCTTCCAAAAGCATTGCAGTGGATCATATATCTAGTGCTCTCAGTACTCTGTAGTAAGTCAAATATGTGTCTAACTCTAATTATATGTTTTATCTTTTATACGCTGCCCTGTGATGGTGTACAAATGAGGCCTAAAAAGAAAGGCTCATGTGGAAGTATCAGATCAATTCCAGTATAAGAAAGTACAGCTTCTGTAAATTTTGTGCAGCATTGCTCTTCTTTCTCCCAACATTTAATATCTGTTGCTTCTGTGATCTCTTTACGCTAATTTGTACTGTTTCATTCCAACAGACCTTGATCAGTTTTTTTCTGCATATAAGAACAAAAAAGGACTCAACTAGATAGCCTCACTGTCCAGTGGATAAACCCAATGCCAATTTCCAGTCTCTGACAGTGGGCTTTTAAACAGAGATATGCATAAAACAAAGCAAGCAGTACCTTATCATATACTAAACTCGGCAGGCACATACAATGAGGGATTAGAGCTATTACTAATTCATGGATTCACAGCCAAGTGCTAAGTACTTTGTTTTGCAGAAAAGTGGAATAAACCAGCTCCTTATGGCAGACATTTACTCAGAGAATAACTGTTTTCTAAGCACAGCATTTTATTTTCTTTCAGTTTCAATCAATTTTCTATTACTATGTCCTATTTTCACTGTGGTCCAGCTCTGGTCTTTCATGTTACAAAGCATATTTTCCACAATAAAATATTATCTGCTAGCCCATAGAAGTAGTTTTCAGTTATTTTAAAAGTAAATATGCCTCAGTTTCTCATATCAGTTTTTGATAAACCTAAACCTTGAAGTAATACAAATCCAGCTTACATTTATTTCAGTGTCTCATAAAAAGGATTCGATCATATTAGAGTAAATTGCTACGGCTACTGAAATTTTAGGGTATTCTAACAGACTCAGAAGAATATAGATGTGATATTCAAGAACATAATCCAAACAAACAATTCAAGAACAAAAATCCAACCAATCTATTCTGTGAATAAACAATCAAGAATAAACCTTTAAAAAAGGAGGAAAAAAATTCATTGCGGTAAACCAACTTAAGCTTTTTGAGACTTATGGTACTATGTGTCATTGGATTACATTGCTGTTGGATAGCCTGAGAAATCAATAACACTGTTTCCAAAATTCCTTATATTCACAATGTACTTGTATAATTACCATTACAGCTGTGATGATAACGGATTTATTTTTTTTTTAATTCTCTAGTTCTAGAAAAGGTTCCAAAGCCATTTTAGTGGAATCCAGTATCTTGGACACAATATCTTATTTTGGATTTCATGATAGTTAGATATATTTAAATATTCNATTATTAGAATAGTGCAACTTAATAAACACAGAAAACATTTAAACCATAAACTGTTAGTAAAAAATACTTTGCTCTAACAATTCTGCTTACAAACTAAGTATTCAATATAAGATGCAAATCAATTCATCATTAATTAATTTGGTTCTGAATTTTAAAAATAGGCGAATTTAAGTTTAAAATATATACAAATAGATATAATGTTCTGGGCTTTTTCCTTTCACTTGTAATGTGAAGCATCACCCCATTTCCTACAGAAACCTCCAAGGACTGCAGTTTGGGCTAACAAAGCAATCTGTGCATGGAAACACCAAAAGCTTCATTTTAGCTAAGCGTTTGTCTTTTGAACTATTTTAAAATCATCTTCATTATCTACCTGCTCGTTGGAAAGATGTCACTCAATAGCTGATTCCTCAAGCATGTTGACAGATGCCTACTTTGAAATGCCTGCTGGATGGCCACTGCATCAACAAGATGTTAAATTATGTTGTTGTCTAGAGCGAAGCACTAAGCTGCTAAACTAGCTGCTAAGACTGGCTGCCTAGTGACCTTTGCATAGAAATAGTGCTTCTACCCATAAACATTTTAAGGTCATGGGACCTTATTCCAGTTCCTCACAAATGCTGACATTTAGCAAAAGCCAGGTGCAACTCTGTACTGATTTTTGTTACCTAGGAAATATCTCACTTTGGTATCCGTTAGTATGGATCAAACTAATTCAGACTGTAATGCCATTTGACCCGATAAAGTTTCAGAGCAAAAGGATTTCTAGTGCTGCAGATGGTGGAGTTGTACCAAGAATATTTTTATCCCTCGTTTTCTTTTATATAGCTGCTCAAGAGAATTTATACCCTGAATACTCTGATAATCAATTTTCCTTAAAAATACAGTGTCACACAGAAAACTAGGAGCTTGTACCTCTCTCACTGTCACTTTGGTATTCTGCTATTGGGGCAATAGCAAGTATGTTTCACTTGCAAGAAAATTGGTCAGAATCAAAATAGATACTACAGAAGGGCCTGTATGTAGCCACACCCCCCTACTGCTCAGCAACAATTGCTCCCCGCCAAACTGTTCTCCACCGACACTTTGTGTAAAGTCTCCCCAACACGTGCATCAACTGTTACGGGAACACAGATTTGTATCCTCATGCATTAGAGTATTAGAACTTTACTTTTATTTTTTTACGACACAGATAGAACCTTTGCTTACAGACCCCAAATACAGTGAGTTGTATATACACTAATCCAAAAGCAAACATTGCTGGAAAAAGTGTACAGAACTTTTAAAAGTGTATAGATCCTAAACATTATTTATTATTTTGTCACATATCCTTTCCCATTTGAAAAATAATGGCCCAACTGTTATTGGTGAAAGTTAATGTTGACATGAGAACCCAAGAGAAGCGTGGAAGCCAGTATTTTGATTTGTCAAGTTAAAAACATAAACTCAAAACACGAACAAATTACTTATTGACATACCTTTTCTTCCTTTTTTCCTTTTCCATTTCTCATCATTCTCAACAAATTACTTATTGACATACATATTCCTTCTTTTTTTCCTTTCCATTTCTCATCATTCTCGATCTTAGTTATCAGACTGAATAATATGATCAAGCATATAGAATTCAATACGGTTAGAATGGTTCTGAAGAATCTGACCCTGAGTTTTGTACTGTCTCTGAGTTTTGTAATCTCATTAGTGAATCAAACTGTGGACCATAAAATAAACTTGTACAATTGTAAGCTCATGTAGGATGTTTTATAGCTCACTTTGTAAAGCTCTATGTTAAATAGGAGACTAAAGTCATTGAATATCCTGGGATTAATATATCTAATATGCATAAAGATCTGATAGAAATGAATCTTGAACCTCACGTTATTCTAAGTGAAATGTCATGCTGAAAGCCTAGAAGAAGATTTGACTCTCTGGAGTACAACCACTATAATTAAAATTAATACATTAGGACACTGCATATCTTCAGCATTGTTGTTACATGGACTAAGATCACCTTTAAGTTAATAAAAAAAAATATGAAGAGCACCTTCAGTATAAGAACTGAAACTTTTTATAATAAATCTCAGCCCAGATTCTTGCTGTGGACAAAATCCCATCAAATACCTGAATATTTGGACCTGGAGATTTATCTTGGATATATTTGTAATAGATACTTTACCATTAACGTAGCTTTAATGTACTACATCATCATTTTTATAAATGGAAATGTAGCTGTAAATTACCATGATTATGTTTTGTCAGATAAGCTTCCAGACACTTTAACATTCGTTCTTTGTATATTTTCTGAATTTCTGAGAGTCTTCTGATATATAGGTTTGTGTCAACAAAAATCAATTCTTGGAAGTAATCAGAGTATTAATTCTTCAAGACTTCAGAGGGCTGGAGCACCATTCCTATGAAGACATTCTGAGAGAGTTGGGGTTGTTTAACCTAGAGAAGAGAAGGCTCCTGGGAGATCTTACAGTAGCTTTCCAATACTTAAAGGCAGCCTGCAGTAAAAATGGGGAGGGACTCTTCTATCAGGGAGTGTAGCGATAGGAAGAGGGGGGGATGGTTTTAAATTAAAAGAGGGGAGATTTAGATTAGAGATTTAGAAGAAATTCTTTACTGTCATGGTGGTGAGACACTGTAACAGGTTGCCCAGAAAAGTTGTAGATGCCCCATCCCTGGAAGTGTTCAAGACCAGGCTTGGATGGGTTTTTGAGCAACTTGGTCTAGTGAAACTGTCCCTGCCCAGTGCAGGGGGGTTGGAACTAGGTGATCTTTAAGGTCCCTTTCAACCCAAACAATTCTATGATTCTATGATTCAGACTCCATGGTAGTAGAAGAGCTCTTAAAACCTCACGTTCTGCATTACAAAATTCAATTTGTAAGGTGTTTTTCCTTCCCTATAAAGTTACATATGGAATAAAGTTTTCGATTGTTTTTTTAATTGATGTATAGGATAGACTGACATTTGAGTACAGTGTTTTTTTGTTATCAAATTTTATGACATTTGATAACAAGAAAGCACTGTACTCAAATGTCTATGCACATTATGGTGTTAAGTATTTATAAATATGTGTGCATATGCCCAAATTTGATGAAGAACTTTTTGGAGGCATTGTGGTTTCTATGTTTGTTTATTTTATTTCTCTGCTCATATATTACAAAATGCCAAACTGGGCAAAGAGAAGTTTTCTTAACTGTGAAACCATAGAAACAAATTCTCATGTTACAAATGTAGATGACTGATCTCTGAGAAGATCTAAGAAAAAATGGATGTTCAGCTATGTTGAACAGTTACAATTTCAGAAACTTAATATAGTTTATGGTCATTCCATTGCAAAATATTTCTCCTAAAAAGTAGTTTTCACAAGACAGAGTATGTTATGCATGCACTCACAAATGGAGAAAGAGTGAACATGACCAATGAATTGGAAACTTAGTTCAAATTGGAATATCTTTGGAAATAATTGATCAGCACATTTAGAAATATTTAGTGCTGTACATCTAAAAATAAAACTAATGAGGCCTATTGACTATTTTAGGTGCCATCACAAAATGAGTGGGTTTTGGACACCATTCTGCAAACATCTTTACACTAATGGAGGACTTTATGGAATTTCCTAGCGTTTTTGTAGACCTGACATGCATGTGGATATGAAATGTTGTCATATGCCAAAATGGGTTTATTGTGTAACTATTATCTGTTGCAGAAGGTGTGATTCAATACCTTGGAAAGCAATGGAAAAATTGCTTCTCCTTTTAAAGAGTTTTTCCAGAGCACAACTTTAAGTCAAATATGCACAAATTCTGGTAGGAGAGGGAGGAGAAATTACTTCAGAAGCTTATAACTTAGAATCATAGAATCATAGAATTGCCCAGGCCGGAAGGGACCTCCAAAGGTCATCTAGTCCGACCTCCCCGCAGTCAGCAGGGACACATCCAACTAGACCAGGTTGCCCAGGGCCTCATCGAGCCTCACCATGAATATCTCCAGGGATGGGGCCTCAACCACCTCCCTGGGCAACCTGTTCCAGTGCTCCACCACCATCACAGGAAAGAACTTTCTCCTAATCTCCAATCTAAATCTGTTCCCCTCCAGCTTGAAGCCATTGCCCCTCGTCCTGTCACTGCAGGCCTTTCTAAGCAGACTCTCCCCAGCCTTCCTGTAGGCTCCCTTCAGGTACTAGAAGGCCGCTATTAGGTCTCCCCGGAGCCTCCTCTTCTTCAGGCTGAACAACCCCAGCTCCCTCAGCCTGTCCTCATAGCAGAGGTGCTCCATCCCCCTGATCATCCTTGTGGCCCCCCTCTGGACCCTCTCCATCAGGTCCATGTCCTTCTTATATTGAGGGCTCCAGACCTGTACACAATACTCCAGGTGAGGTCTCACCAGAGCAGAGTAAAGTGGAAGAATCACCTCTCTGGACCTGCTAGCAACACTTCTTTTGATGCAGCCCAGGATGTGATTGGCCTTCTGGGCTGCAACTGCACACTGCCTGCTCATGTCCAGCTTCTCATCCACCAGTACACCCAGGTCCCTTTCCTCAGGGATGCCTTCTAATACCTCATCCCCTTGTCTGTTTTGATGGCGAGGATTGTTCCGGCCCAGGTGCAGAACCTTGCACTTGTTCTTGTTGAACCTTATGAGGTCACCTGGGCCCACCTCTCCAGCCTGTCCAGGTCCTTTTGGAAGACATCCCATCCCTCTGGTGTATCGACAACACCACACAGCTTGGTATCGTCCTCAAAGTTGCTGATGGTGCCTTTAATCCCCCTGTCTATATCATTGATGAAAATATTAAACAGTAATGGCCCCAGCACGGACCCTTGAGGAACACCACTTGTGACTGGTTTCCATCTGGACTTTGAGCCATTGAGCCATTGAGTACCACCCTCTGGACGGTACTCAAGTACCAAGTGGTACCACTTGGTATAAGTGGAAGTACCACTTCCTCTTATACTTAAATGAAATGAAATCATTAACATTAAATATTATAAAATGCTTAAATGAAATGAAATTATTCATATTACATATTTTAATACAATATATCATAACATAAAATAAAATATTGTGCATCTGAATGGGATAAGAACCTGTTAAAAATGGAATGTTTGTATTTTTGTTATAATATTTTTTATGAAAACCAACAGCTATATCTTTGTCTACAAGTCATGAATAGTACAAATATATTTGCCAAAATGAGGATCAAAGCAAAAATGACAATATCCTTTGTTAGTCTTTTTTGAATCAAACTCAGTGGTTTCCAAATGCAATGCTAATTTTTGCTTCTTCTAGCTGAATAGTCTTCTGATAATGAAATTTCCTGTTTACTCCAATGAGGTAGTCATATGCTTCATATCTCCTCTTATCACCTTGTACAAGTCAGCTTTCAATTTTTATGGTTTCCAGTCTCTTTCTAAAAAGGGGATTCTTGCTGAAATTTATTCCTCTTGCTAAATCCTCATTAATTTCCTTTCTTTTAATCCAGAGCCAATATTGGAAACGTTTGACTTGAGACTAATAGAGATTTATTGCTACTGTTGTTTCCAGACCTCTTTTGTCAGCTGTTCTCTATTCTTTTTTTTTTTTCATCTTCTGGTCTCTGTCTCTTTCTGCTCATTTACCAGACTTTTTATAACTATGAAATGTTAAAACTCTAAGGTTCCAGTACTCCAATACTTCAGAAATTAAGCAGAAGTTACAGAGCAAGGGAAAGTGATTTTAAAACTTAATCATTACAGGAATGATCATTTTCAGATTAAGGTTAGTCTGACATGCCATCTCAGAAGTTAAACTCACACTATAATACATATTAATTTTGTGGCTAATTTTTTCCCCATTTGCGCTAAAATTCATTGATCTTGTTTTGAGAACCAATCCCAAACAAAAACCCAGTCCCCCCAAAAAAGTATTTATGTTTAGAAGAAGAATTTTACACTTTTTTTTTACTGCAGACATAAAAAGAGATCTATAAGAGCTGTTGAGGTGAAAGACAATAGAAGTGTCCTAAAATGCTACAGGGTATGGCAGAGATATGGTATGTTTTCATGAGTTGATAAGACCAGGAGACAAGTGAATCAACAGGAACAGGAAGATCAGTAATCACCCATTGGAAAAGTATGGGGAACTTCAGTCATTCATGGAATTTATATATATATACTTTGCTAAGAATAGGGAAAGAACATAACTGCTATGGAAAAGAGATAAGATGCAGAAGCCAGGGATGTTTGTTTTCTGCTAAGGGGTCTAGTTTTCTGGTAAACAAACTTGAAAACAGACTACAGACACAGCATTTATTCAAAAAAGCTAGGGAAAAGTCCAGAAATCTCTGGGCCTTACAGAATAAGGAGGCAGATCCCCTTTTTCCTGTCTTTTACCTCATTTGAGGACACAATAGTGGGATGTCAACAATGGATTGAGGGTTGACATTAGAGAAAAAATGAAGACTTTTATAGTTATTGCTGCAGAGTACTAAAAAAAACAAATATTTCCAAAGTTAAAGTCCATCAGTTAAGTCACTTCATCTTGTCTCCATTTCATTTTCTCCAGCATGACGGAAAAGAATATTGGAGGGACAAAGGAGATTTATATGCAAAGCCAAAGCTAATGCAAAGGTTCTATGGCATTAAAATTTTCTTCTAAGTATATTATATACTACTGCTATACAGTACAGAACAATAAAAGAATAGAGTACTGATTTATCTGAGGTAATCTCAAAGAAATCATCTGTCCCCATATATACTCCTGCAAAGTCAGACATCAGTGGCTCCAGACTACAACTGAAAATACCACAGTAGACTTACCAAGTAGTGTGTGTAATGACCAGAGATAATGTGTGCATGTTTCAGAACTTCTGATGTTTCCATGTCTTTGGCTATTATAGATATATGCTGTATTTCATATTACTTCAGGTTTAAGCTAATTGCTTTGTTCTTGACATAGTAAAATTACAATAATTGAATTATTCTCAGTGGGACAGAATTAGTAAGTAATGACAAATTAGCATAGTGCTATTACAAAAGCCTTCTTGTTCAATTGTCTTTGTTTTAATGGTATACCGAAATTGAACAATGGAAAAGAATCTTTATAGTAGTTAATTTCACTTCATTAATAAAAACTGTTAATAAAATATTAATAAAAAGACTGTTTCATTCTAATGTAGCAACCTAACATTTGAAAATTTGAAATATACTAGCATATGACATACTGATGTTTTGCAATCAGCTCCAGAAAGACAATAGTAGCAATCACAGAAAACTTCATTAGTAGGACATTATTAAAGAGTTCCATATCTTAGAATTCACCTGTGATGATTTTGTAATTTCAGGAATATCTTCACTTTGCAGTGAGACTGCCCAAAATTGTTTGCTAGTTTCCTTTGAAATACAGTTAAAGAAAGGAAATCCCAGAAATGTTAGTCTGTTAAATTTGTGATGATTTGTTTGGGAATTTCTCATAATTTTCTTTAGTATGATTGTATATGTCTGAATCTTTTCCAGTTACCTAGCTTCTTACTGATGGCAGATGAAAATGTTTTCAAAAGTTACAGCAAAAACTGCATTTGCAATATTGTAATCAAAAGGAAGAGTGTGGTGGAAGAAGTTTTGAAACATGAGAAGCATTTTTGAAAGTTTAATTGTCAAATTACTTTTTTAGTGTAGGAAATCAAAAACAGAAAGGAAGAAGACACTATTAGATTTTAAGCACTGGGAAAATCCTAATATATTAATTGAGGTCTTAGTGCTGCAGGAAACAGGGAAAATATATTTCTAAAGATTTTAATTTGTAGCCATATACTGCATTGAAATGCAACCAAAAATACATATAGTAAATAATAAGGTAAAAAATAAATACATGCACATACATAAATAAATTAGTCTTTTAATAGTCAAAAAATGTCAGTGAATGCTTATCTCTGAGTATTTCAGGTGCCTTTATCAACTGCAAATTATTTAGCATTTAGAAACCTACTCACAATGATACAGTATTATGTAGAGATAGGTACTTCTGATAAAGTACCTGTACAGGCATAAGTGCAAACATACTAAGATTTTTGCTTTACATTTCTGAATAAGGAAAATTAAATTTAGTTTTAGTTTCCTAAACCAAAAGTGCAATGTTTTTCACTCACTTCTGAAAAAGATTTTTGTACTTAAGATGGCACACTTTTTCTTGTAATGTTCAAGAGGTTAAGACCATATGTATTCATATAAAACCTACCTGTCAAAAGCCTGAAAATATTTTATAGAGAAATTGGTAAAGTTACTATCAACATACAATGCCTAAAGATAACACAGAAAGAAAAACTGGATAAAAATGAAAGTGATGTTAAATGTGAAAATATGGAAATTAGTGCAAAGTTTTCCCTCATATGGCTATTTCTGAATAAGATTTATAAAATTCATTTTTAATTTTTGATAAATTTCATTTATTTTCCCTGTACTGCCATGTAGTAGCATTTCTTCTTGATCGTAATTAATTTCCTGTAAGTCTCTTGGCTTCCAGAACTTTATTTCTCCTTCTAATTTGCAATTTAGGAATTTAACATCTATTTCTGAGGTTTTGTAATTAAAACAATTACACTCAGTCAGCAGTCTTTTATTTCACTAACATTTAATTGACCAGCCCAGCGGCATAGAAGAAATGGACCAAATTACTAATTTACAATCCAAAATTTAGGAATCGGTACCACTCTGTGCAACTCCACTTAACAAAGCATCTATCGCTTTTCAAGAGTAAATGAAGATTACAACACATGCATACAAATTATTACTCACATATTGAGGTTTGCTGACCATGTAGAAGTATCTTTTCTTGAAAGTAGGATTTGTTGGAGCTATTTTTAAACCTTTTTCTTTTATTGTAATGCATTGTAATTAGTCTTTTCCTTGGCAATAAATATGCATATAGTATCTGTTTACAAAAGATTTTAAAACTTCGTATAATTTTCTGCTCTTACGGTATTGAGAAAAATTGGTTTAGTAGGTTTGACTTGAAGAATTGTAATTGATTTATGTTGCACTGAATTAAATCTGTCAGTCATTTTTACTTGTGAGTACAGTCCCAAAACAATTTTCGAACTGAAGTTACACTACTTTTTTTCTCCCTTGAATAAGCTCAATATGTAGATGCGAATAGCAAAAATAACAACTCTCATCTGCCTTAGTTCTAATGACACTTCAGAAAGGTCACTATAATCTACAATGTTGGAAGTCAAGTATGAGGTTGACCTGTCCCAATAGTTGGACCCACCTGAAATCATTAGCACATTTTAAACATTCTCAGACAAGGTATTATCTTCAGAAATATATTCAAGCAGATTTAATGTTATTTATGGTGCTTCTAAGAGCCTGCTCCACATACATTTGTTACACTAGAAAGTTGGGTAAGCTACTTGTTGCAAATGTTACTCTTCATATTTGACTTTATTATTAAAGTCTCAAAGTATTTGTTCTTTTTTAAAGTATGAAATAATTTTTATTTTGTTTTCTGTTTATGGTTGTACTACTTTTCCTTCTTTGGAAACCTTAAATGCCTTAGTCCTTAAAGTCTTTCTCTTGAAATCTATTAGCACTGGATTGAGTTGATGTGCAAGTTATTTTAAATAAAAATAAAATTCAAAAAGCCTAATGCTTTTAGATTGAGTCTTTTTTTGTTCACTTCATTTTCCTCTGAATTGCTCATTTAAATGATGCCAAGTGAGGGTAGTGGAAAAGTATACTCCTATGTAATTGCTAAATACGAATATTAGAGTCAAAGTGCCTGTTTTCTGTGGGGGGAGGAAAGAAAAAAAAAAGATTGATTCTTATAAAGCAACAAGAATAACATACTTAAATGTTCCACGCAACTAGCTGCCTATATTTTTTCTTTTCTCTCAAATCTATTTGTAACCAGTGAAAAAAGTTGAAAAATGTGAGTGTAAACATTGACAATGGATACATAAATAGGATGACCACACAAGCCCCATTTCCTTACAAAACTAAGACAAAAATTATATTTTAGCTGGTGCTGACATATAAAAGTTATGGCCTACACAAAATAATGTGGATTGCAGTAATACACAAATAAAGATAAAAAAAGCAGGAAAGTTTGAAGTAGAAACCAGGGATGAATAGTAGAAAAAGGGATGAATAAACACTTTAAAGTGGTCAATGTGTCTAAGAAATTAAGATTATTTAGTTTGTATAAAGCACTGATCTTTATAATACATGTAAATGTAAAATGGATGGAAACACAGAAGTAGCTGAACAAATTACATGTAGTTTATTAGTGAATTTCACCTCAGTTTTTTTGAAAGATGTTTACAGTCATTGCAATATTCGAAAACATTAATTATTTCAAGCAATCTGTGAATGTACCTATGAAGATATTTCTGACAAAAAAGCCCAGGACTCCCTGAGAGTACATCACCTGGTCATGTTAGATAAGTCTTGCAAGTAAACAGAGAAAAGTATTTAGAGAATGATTCCATCACAAGGATCAAAGTACAAGGAAGATAATGAATTGAAAAGAGAAAATAGCACAAACTTTTTCTTAATTTGTCTAATCTATTTATTTATTAAAGTCTTTATGTAATCTTGCTGTTCAAGTTCTAAGATCATGTGAATAACCTTGCAGACCTTGATTTAATATCTACATTGAGCAACAGTAGTTATATCAGTAGGGGATCAGAATAGTACTGAAATTAAGAAAGGTATAACTCTTTATTTGGATGTTAAATTTCCTCGTTGATGCTGAAATAAATCCAATTAGAATTTTAAGCAGATGCTGTGACTCAGGTACATAAAACTTACACAGACAAAATATTTTTCCCCTTAAGGGATGTAAGATCATAGTGCTGTTATTTGTTCTCTCCTCTGCATAGAGCACCCGACCAGCAATTACTTTGTGTTTCTCCAAGTTGCTAACTCAAAAGAAGATGAAAGCTGAACTGTCCTGTTAACACACTACTGTAAAAAATGACTTAAGATGTTAGTATTCTGTAGATTGGCAACCTTTCTTCTTTTGAGATATACCACTTCACTACCTGTGATAAGTTATGCTAAGATTTTTTTTCTGTAAATCACAAGCACTAAAGGAAATTAAAACAAAATCAGCAGCAGGGTAGGCAGAACTTATTGCCTTCTTTTAGCTGGATGGTTTTCGCAAGGTTGTATTGGGTTGCTCCTTACTCTTGCAATAATTTTTTTTTTTTTACTTATACCTAAAAAATTGAATGGAGTACTTCTTAAAACTTTAACCAGGTTGTGAAACCTTCAGTCCACCCACCCCCAGATACATAACTCTACACACACACACACTTTTCACAGGAATCTGATCTATTACTCCTGTACTCAGGATAGATTGAAAGAATGCATGCTTTTGGTTCGGTTTGGTTTACCTAATTGATATCTCCACAATTTTTCTTGTCGCCGCAAGATCAGTCTTTGAGGAAATAGCAAACAACTATAATTAAGAGTATAATTACTGGTTACAAAAACAAACAAACAAACAACCAAACAAACCCCAAACAACCAAAAAGCAACCAAACCAAAAAAACCCGCAAAAGCAACAACAAATCACAAAAATACCAACCCACAAACCTATATGTATCTATCTTTTAATTTATGTTGGCTCAGGGAAAAAAGTATAAAACTGAGATTATTTTGATCTTTCTCAGCTGAACTGCCCCCCACTCTTTTCCCCCTGTTTCTTTGTCTTTGATGTCCTCAAATAACCTCTAAAGTGTTCCCATCCATAAAAATGTACAGAAGTTTTGGCCTCACGTTCTTTGTTGTTTTGTTCTTCAGTTACTTTAGACAGATGGGCTTTGCAAAAACAAGTTAACAGTCCTAACAATACATTTATAGATTTCCTGAGTGTGTGTAAAGATAGGAACATTTTTCATCTGGAAGCGGGTCAGGAGAATTGAACAATTTACTGTTAAATCAAAACAAATAGCAACACAAAGATAATTTTTCTGTGCATCCAGACTATGGTAAAAATTGTTACAATTAAATCATTAATTTGCAATAAGTAAAGTTAAAAATTTTATTTTGATGTGTTATGTACTTGGGATTAATCTAAGAAAAGATGGGATTCTAATTATGTGTCATGCTGATTAGAAAGTGAAGCTATGCTGCCTGAAAAACGAGATATCTTCAATACTGCAGTTGTGCAATCAAATTGGGAAGGTGCCTGAAAGTAAGACTGTTCAGCAGCTCATTAACATCTGTACTCAGGAATAAGCTGAAATTATTTTCATGCTCCTACATTATTATACAATATCAATATTTAGACTAAAATAATGCATGTATGAACTGATTACATGTTGTTGTAAATGCTGGACTTTGGGTGCATGCTTAGTAAATAGGTAAATTAATCAATTAAGATATGCATGGCAAAAAGATAAAAACAAACAGAAAACTAATAACATGTAAAGTGGAATTTTATTTCTTGGGCTGGTACACACTGGAAGCATGTTTTATTACATGGGCATCTCTCATGTGACACACTGCCTGATTAAAAAAATCTGTTTAGGCTTTTTTGGCCTATCAGAGCTGAGTTCATCTCTCTGGAAAAGGTGGGGTCAGAAAGACTCTGATGGAGCCAACTGGGTCTTTTCTCTATTCTGAACTGAAATTGTAGCCTGAAGTTGCTGTGGCAGTGAGATGGCTCTGACCGCCAGTGGCAAAGGCAGTCCATACTTGGAGCATTTGTTATCACTGTATCTTACTTTTTGTATTACTTATTTATCCTGGTCTCAAGACTTGCTTTGTTACTGGAGTGGGAACTCAGGGAGAAATACTGACATCTTTTCTTCCTATATACCCACTGTTTAAGCTTTCTTATGAGACCGTTTTTTTTAAAGATAACACAGACAACTGCAGAAACATAATGCAAAGTTACAAAAAAGTTTCTGAACAAATATTAATACTGTCACAGCAGTAGTAATTAATTTATTTAAAGGACTCAAGGAAAATATTACCTTGAGCTTGTCAGTCCTTTGCCTTATCACACTTTCAGGTCTTCTCTGTTAAGAGGAAACCCTGTGTTGCATGAGGAAATAAATTACATTCTCTAATGCTTTAATCCAAGTTCTGTATAGATTACGGTGGTCTGGGGATTTCTCTAACCTATTCTAGACAGCTACGGTCCCTAAGGAACCAACTGCCATCTGTAGATAGCTGGATCAAAATACACACTTGTCATTCCTTTTGATAAAGGAACTGCAAAGTGTGGTGAAATATTATCCAGCTGCTCCTGTTGTCTAATTTTTTTTCCTGTACAAGAAATAGAAGACTTTTTTCTCTCTCTTTTTAAAAACATACATGCACATACACACACATCTATACATACCATATCTACATAAAAGAAGTGGAACAGGTCAGTAGATTGTCCATTATTCTTCATACACTTAACAACACTAACCAACACCAGAACTTAAAAAACATGGTGGCTTCAAATTAGCACCAAATTATAATTTCAAATAGAAGCAGACTCTCTTCAGACATCTGACAGAAAATTCAAGAAAGATTAATTGTATTTTGCAAGAAGCATTAAATGCAAAGAAGCAATTACTAAAATCCTCAGTACTTATACAGTATAGCCAGTCAAATTATCTGACAAGTTGAAAAACTTCTGTCATATTCCTCTATATAAAATATTCCACAGCACTGAAATTTATTTCAGAATAACTTGGCAAGTATGAATAATGGATTACAGTGGGCAAAATCTTTTTTCCTAAATCAACATGAGAAAGTCAGCCTTTTCTTCATCAGTTATAATAGGAAGTTTTCAGTTTCAAAACTGTAAAGATCAATGAACTAATAATGAAAATATGTCTTATTTGAAAGCTAGATTGCTCATTTACATGTATATTCTATTATAGGTTCAGAACTGCAGTTTGTTATAAAATCATAAATAAAAACCAGATTGGCCCTACAAACTCCATATATATAAAGCAAATCCCAAATAATTCACCCCAAAATTATTGATTACAGTGGTGAGTAATCTCAATCAAGAGCCCAGATATGAGCTACAGCCACTTACATCTCTTGATATATTTTTATCATGTATATTTTTAGTGCATCTCTGTTTTGGGAATATAAGGCTCTACATAAAAGTAATTTCATAGTAAAGCAATGACTTGAAGATGTGAGGAGTTGTTTAATAATCTGTTGAGTAAAGTAAACCACTCCCTGTCTAATAAGTATTTGCATAACTAAAAAAAGGAAAGAATACTTATTAAAAAAAAAAAGTTAAAACATTATGTTCTTGAGAAGAGGTGGACTAGAATGAAAATATAAAACAGTGAAGGAGTAAATCAACTTGGATTCATACAAAAGACACACAATGTCAAATGAGCTCTAGGAAGTTTCTGCCAGAACAGGGACTGGCAGGTTCTTTCAGGAGGTGCCCAAAGGTTGCCATGGAAAATTACCCCATTACCAGGGGAAAACAGAAACATCTTCTGGAAGCTTCTAAATACACTCTGTTTTAGAAATTTAATTTAATATTCATCAATGACCTGGATGAGGGGATGGAGAGTACACTCAGCAAGTTTGCTGACTACACAAAGCGGGGATGGATGGTTGATATGCAGAAGGGCTGTGCTTCCATACAGCGAGACCTGGACAGCCTGAAGACTTGGGCAGAGAGGAACCTGATGAACTTCAATAAAGGCAAGTGTAGGGTGCTGCACCTGGGGAGAAATAACCCCATGCACCAGTACAGGTTGGGGGCTGGCTTGCTGGAGAGCACCTCTGAGGAGAAATACATGGGAGTCCTGGTGGACAATGGGATGCCCATGATCTGACAATGTGCCCTTGTGGCCAAGAAGGCCAACAGAATTGGGGTGCATCAGGAAGAGTATGACCAGCAGGTCAAGGGATGTTATCCTCCCCCTCTACTCTACTCTACTCTGGTGCGGCCCCATCTGGAGTAGTGTGTCCATTTCTGGGCCTCCCAGTTCAAGAAGAACAGGCAACTGCTGGAGAGAGTACAGCAGAGAGCTACAAAGATGATTAGGGGCCTGGAACATCTCTCTTACAAGGAGAGGCTGAAGGACTTGGGTCTTTTTAGTATAGAGAAGAGAAGACTGAGGGAGGACCTGATCAATGCTTATAAACACTTAAAGGGAGGGTGTCAAGAGGATGGGGCTGGTCTTTTTTCAGTGGTGCCCAGGGATACGACAAGAGGAAACAGGCACAAACGTGAATATAAGAAGTTCCACTTAAACATGAGGAGGAACTTCTTTACTTTGAGGATGGCAGAGCACTGGAATAGGCTGCCCACGGGGGTGATGGAGTCTCCTTCTCTGGAGACATTCAAAACCCGCCTGGACAAGTTCCTGTGCAACCTGCTCTAGGTGGATCTGCTTTGTCAGGGGAGTTGGACTAGATGATCTCCAGAGGTCCCTTCCAACCTCCTATCATTCTGTGATTCTGTAATTATTATGTTTGTAATAAATAAATCTCTTTAATAAATATGAAGGAATACCTAAGTGGTAAAAATGGTAAAAAGTAAAAAAGGTAAAATGGTAAAACTTAAAAAAAAATTCCCAAAACAGCCAATAATGACAAAATTATATTTGTGTTCAAATGGTCTTCATTGATAGCCTGACCTTAACATTAAAGCATTATTTTAAGTCAATAAAAACATTAGTCAAAAAATAATTCCAAAATTTTATTTTCATCTCAATTAATTAAAATGCTGAACTAAAATAAACTGACAAAAACACCCTGGATAATTCCTGCTGCTAAGATGACTCTTCTTTCTGCCAGCCAGAAACTGAGATTTCTAGCCTTTTAGTTTAGTTACAAGGATGGGTCTAAAGTTATTTTTCACGTGGCTCTTTGAAGTTAAAAGAGACCCACTGACATGATACCACCCCGTGCAGGCTCCATATCTAGGACTGTATGTGCCTGAGGATTTGAAGAAACCCTTATCGGGAAATAAAGAGATGAAGATACATAAATTTTATCCTGAAACAACAAATACTGTCATGGTTCTTTGAAAGAAAACAGAATTCTCCTAGGTAGATAGAAACTCTATGGCAACCTACATACTAGCAAATAACTTATTTTCTATGCTTTCCACTAGATAACTCACTACTTAGTTTATATATCTTAAATCAATAGAGGTCCTGCAACCATTAAGGAAGTCCCAGTGTCCTTTGATTTAATAGGTTTACTGACTCTTTTCTTTGTCAAAAAACAATGGAGAGTTGGGCAGACCGTTGCTATTGATGACAGGGTTACAGTGTCCTTCAGAGGCCATCAAGTGATATGGATGACCATTTGCAGATGACTAGTCCCTCCAAACCTACCACTCCAGCAACATTAACAGCACTTTCAGATTTTCAAGGTGGTTCTCTCACAAAGCACTTCAGCTTTTATTTCTGAATCATGGACAACCATGACTAGTTCCTCTGCTAGGACATCATGATTTTTTTTCCGGTGTTGCTGACAACACTGAGGTGGCTCTACAGTACCTTTGTCTTTTTACAGAATACAGAACACATCAGCTATCCCCTGGCATGCTGGAGCCAACAGCATTTCAAGGTTCTTGAGCTGGCTCATTTTAAAATTAAAAAGTGAAGGAGTTTTCTGAAGAAATGTATATTCCATATGTTTCCATTAATTTCAAAACATCTGCCATTAGAGAAATAATTAACATTACTTACTTTAGACAGTAGTGGATCTTAACTTATTTTTATGTTTTTTTTCAAAGCATTATTTAGTATAGCAAGAGACTACATGAGAAGACCTATATGTCTCTCCAACAATCTATCCAACCCTTGTTCCTTTTACCATACTTTGTTTTATCAGCTTTCCAGTAGGTTGTTTCTTTCCACCATAAAAATACATTTACTGAAATGTTTATTCAGGTACATTTTTTTTATGTGTGGAAAAGGAATATTTTTTCTTCTACAGTTGGAGAGACTTGGTGCATTGATATGCGAATATATTACATTATATAAAGCAGCTGTGGTGAAATCATTTGTTAAGGAAATAGCACATGTTAAGCTTCATGATAACTTTCTTTCATAGGATTGAAATAGAAAATTATATGCTAATTTTCTTTCCGAGTTATTTCATTATGTTCTGTGCAGAAGAGAAAAATTCTCTTTTCAAACCTGCACAGAGGATCTTGATTCCTATGTTATGCTGATTTTACTTCAGTGCAAATCTTGATTAAACTTTATGGGAAAATTTAAATTCAATACACATTTCCTTCCAACTATGCTCGCCCACTGATAAAAACTATTTGAAGTTAAAGGCTTTGTCATCTGAACCAAAGCTTCATCCTCTGTAAGAAAGACATCATATTGAAAACCATACAGTTTTCCTGACTTATTTTCTAGGGCTTGCTTCCTTCTTAGTAACAGAGTATTCCTTAGCTAGAACTCAGCTAAGAGGTACAAGTTATTGTACAAGTTATTACAGTCCTCTGTATTTGTCCATTAACATTTTTTGCACAAAAATCTGTGAGCAAGTTACTAAGAGCACACCAAGCACCTAAAATCTCAAAACTTGTTTAACCCTGTAAAATCCTAGTGGTTCTAAGTCTTAGGTAATAAAATCCTCTAAGTATCTGAATGTGTGCTCATGGGCAGATCTCCTGCATTAAGAACAAAAAGATGTCTGTGCCTTCCTCAGGTCAGCATGTCAGTGGGATTCACTGCCTGCCTTCACAGTGGGCCTTACAGCCTACCTACTCCTATATCCAAAGGAACAGCAGTCCCAAAAGTGAGGTTCATGACCGTGACTGTCAAACAAAGATTTAAGCCCACAATTTTACTCAGCACTAATTTTCTTGGCAGCTGAATGAGTTTCACTTTGTGCGGTGAGCTGGAAGAGCTCTTTCTGGCACATGAAAGTCCTCCCTAGACCTGTCAGACCCTCCAGTGAGCTGCAGTCTCTTCCCCAGCCACATGAACACCGCGGTGTGACAGGGTTGTCAAAATACTAGCACCACTTTGAATCTAGCCTCTCCACAAAATTGACATCCATCTTTTTATTTGACTAAATACATTTGCCTTTGTTTACCTTGTGTGAAACTGCAAATGTGTTGGATGTAGAACAGAGGAACCTGGGGAGGAGGAAGGGGGGCTTCTGGGACATGTACCACCAGCCCATGGGACTTACTGCCATAAGAGATCACAGGCATTGTAATTAAGGGCATTGAAAAAGGATTTGGCATTCACATTTAAATTGAGAACATAAATAATTGCTTTAGATAGGATAAACATGTAAATCCTCATACCTCAGAGCATAAGCCAGTCATTGCCACTTCTGTCACAGGAAACTGCTTATGCAAGATAATCCACCAACAGGCAGGTTGGCAGTTTGCTGTGCCTTCCTCCGGAGAATCTGTCACTGTCAGGCTCATGCCACTGTGTTAGACGTGGCACTTACCTAACCCAGAGAGGCTATTTCTTCGTTTTTATGTTCCTTCTATTTAGGCATAATAAGGTCTGTGATCCTGTTTGGTGAAATCAGTCTCTTGCTAAATTTAGGCAAGTGTTCATTAAACTGTGTTACAGTATCACTCTAATGTTGCCTAAATCTGCTTGTACCAAATTTATTTTAGGCCCCTAGAGATGCTCAGCTGATTACACATTCTGTTGAGACACAACCTTTGTCCCCTTTTATCTGCATATTTTAGGGCTGCTGACAAGACAAAAGTTCTAGCTCTTCAATCCTTCATTTACTTGCAGAAATTGCATGACAGCACTTCGAGCTCAGAGAGGGCACTGCCTGGGCATGAGAATCTCTGGCAGCACTTGCACCTCTGCTTCTGGGAACAGCCACACAGACACCTCACAGCCACCTCACCCCAGGTCCAAGATGAACACGGGTCTTGGTAAACCTACAAGCAAGGGGTCAGATTATTACAGAAGTAATAAGGCTTCAGAAATTAAAATGAACCAAATTTTCAGTCATTGTAAATCTAACTACGCGTCTTAAAGTAGCAGGGGATTGGCTTTCACTCCTCTCTAACCTTTCCGAGTTTATATTGTGCATAAACTGGACTGTTGTGATTGCTCTTGGAAGCAGTTAAATTCTTATTATCCAGCCACTAAACTCTGCAACTTTTTTTTTTCTTTCTTTTTGTATTGCAATAAAACATCAAAGCTTCAGTTAGAGATGAGAATACTGTTATGCTGTGTGCTGTATGCTGTGTGCTGCACACACACACACACAGATACACACAAAATGTGTATGTATACATACAGCAAAAATTCTTAAATAGCTTATTTGTCAAATTGATAAAAAAAAAAAATTGATAAACTAAATATTTATTTGGGTGATACCTGCAAAAAAGTTCTCTCAGCCACAAACACATCCAGATGACCAGATGCATACAGATATATCACTTCCAAATCTTACAACCTGATTTGGATTATATAGCCTTATTTTCTATTTTGCTAGTAAAAGTAGACCTTGAAAAGCACTTCATGTAGAATGCCCTTTTCACTGGAAGAGCTCATAAAAAAATATAATTTATTCCTATATTTGCTTTTAGTATCTGTCACATTTGTAGTACCTGCTAGTAGTCTTAAAGTCCATGAGCAAATATTTAAACATTTCTTCTTTTAAAAAATAGCAGATGAAGGTGAAAGTGCTCTGGTTTAGAATCATATGATTAGAAATCTATTGGGTAAATATTTAAATATTTCCACCCCAAGAAGAGCAATCTGGCAACATACTATTTCAATTAGCTATCTCAATCAACTAGAGCATTAAACTAATTTATAAACATCCTCATAAGAGATGATGCTGATATTCTCATATTAGACATTTGGGCTAAAAAATTACAAATGAAACTCTTAACAAAGCAGTTGTATTAACCTTTATCTGCTATGAACTTATCTGGTATTTTTGGCTGTCCAGCAAAAAGTGAAGCAGCAGTATCTATTTTTAAGATAGTGTTAAGTGGAAATGAACAAAAGCAAACTTTAGCTTGGTTAAACAATTGAAACAATGTAAGGAAATAGTAAAATATTTGTCTCAAAAATAATGTAGAATAAACTCATTGTCAGTAAACAGCATTAAAGTTTCATACAGCAACAGTGCTTGGGGACTTACAGAATAAAAATTCTTGTTATAACTAGGCATTAAAGACTTTCAAAAACTTCAGTAAGGAAGATTTTTCATGTGAGTTGGAAAAGGTTGTCTTTAATGTTTGACAGCCATATTACTAGGCAAGTAATTTGGCAAGAGGTGGCATTCAGTTGCCTAAATGCTAATGTGGTTAAAGTTATATGAGATGCTCTAGTGCAATCAGTCAGGTCTTTAGATGACATTTCAGAAGGACCAGGGTCTCTCTTGAGCCATCTTTTGTCATACAGTCCCATGTTTCTCAGACCTTGCTGGGTTGGCAGCTGAATTCCACCCAGAGGTCAGTGTGGTAAACTCCTGATGGCTAACCATTTTAATTTCTGAAACTTTTTAATATTTTTGTACTACCATTTTGTGTTTCGATAGTTTGCAGGTCATTAAACAAGGACTAGAAAATAAATTAATAGAATATAGAGTTACTCAAATAAATCCTGTCCATTGTGATCAACCAAGAACAGGGCTGATGTAGGTTGTATTTTATATCACGGCCAGAGTTTCCTTATGTAAAGAGATGGCAGATGGTATGAAGTACTGTAACACTGCAGGGACTAAGCTCCTTCAGTGTACTTCCACTAGACCTCTTCTGCCTTTAAGGATTTCAAACCAGAACCTGAGATACATTAAAATCAAGAGGGGATGAATCTGTTGCTTAGATATCTTCTGGAAGATTTGTGGAGATAATAAAAATGAAAGAAGCTGCAACACTATTGGATGTGGAAGCTGTTAACAGAACTAACTGTCTAGGGGCCAGAGAAACACATTCAGACTGGATATTTAACCACAGAGAAACTACTGTAGCTATTAGGATGTGGAGAAATCACCCACTGACAGCACTGTAATTTCTCGTTAATAGTCAGAAGTTTCTTTGAAAATTTGGTGAACTGTGAGTTAAATAGATGTCAGTTTTCCTGTTGAGGAGGTTTTAGTAAATTACACATCAGTGTTAAATTCTGGTACAGACATAAGGCTTTCTAGGACCTAGTCAAGACAGAGTTTTCCTAGATAAACTTTAAACTATAGAATGATATAATTTTATGGAATAAGTTTTCAAATGGCCAAATAAGAAGGGATGTTGTTGTTCTCATTTCAGCCATTTCAGCTAACAAACTCTCAGCCATTTGAGAGTTGAAGAACTTGTTGCTCTGTGTTAATTTGCTATTTATTATCTGTTTCCATAAAGAAGAATATGCAGCACCCTATCTGCTTAGTGTCAGGTAATCTGAGTAAATGGTATATACAGTAGACTTGTCTCCTTGGTCTCCACTGGCCTCAGTTTGGTATATACACATGAGAGAAAAAGAAAAAAACAAAAACAAACGAACAAACAAACAAAGCCAAAACAAAACAAAACAAAAAGAGGTTGAGCATGACATCATTCTGTTTGCCCTTTTATCCTATATATGTGTACTCAGTATGATCTCTAAGATTGCACACTATCTGGCGGGCAAGTAACATAAGGCTGGTTTTCTATTTTGCATCAAGGATAAAAAGGCACACAGCAATAATATTGGTGAAAATTGATATAATCTATTACTGAGCAATAATGATGAGGACCTAGTAACTGTGGTAAGATGATAATATTCTTTTGTTTAAAAGATGTCTATAATGATGTGTCTTTTAAAGAAACTATCAAGTTGGTTTGGTTTTTTTTTTAACATTAATTTTCTGCAGTAAAATTGTTATCCAAGTTCAGATCTCAATTTCGAATAATACACACAAGAGTTCAATACTTCTAAGCTACATTTATTTCCTACTTCCTGCAGAATTTATGTTTAGATAGACTATGTTTATGCATAGTGTATTTTGCAATGAAGCTGACTTACAGTTCTTCATAACTGAGTCTTCAGGGCTTTTTTCTCCTTTTGCAGACTTTCTTTTTCTGCTATTGTACATGAGAGAGGTCATCATGTCAGATTGCAAAAAAGTATACTTAGAGAAGTCAAGCTAGTTAGAGAAACTCTAACTAGTGATTTATGGGAGCCTTTACTTCTGACGGCATCGAAAACAAATCTGGCATAACGTCATTAGACTTAGATCGCAATGCAGCTGATGGGGGTGGGCATGTCCTGACGCACTTTTCCTTCCTCCCTAATCTTGGCCCTCATGTCTAAATTACAAGAACTGCCAGCAGCAATAGTAAATCAGGAAGTAACAACTAAATTTCTGTATTCTCTGACCAGACTGCTGTCCTGGCTCTGGAGACAGTGCTGATGGTAAGAGCTACTCCATTCCCAAAAACATTGGACCCTCTTCTCTTCTGGATTCTCTTTTTCAGTTTACTACTATGCCAGGATCAGATCCCTTACTTATGAACAGACTAGCAAAATGACAATGAAATGAATGACTGAAATGTCACTGAAAGGAAACATTTTTAAGGAGATAAATCCCCGTCAGTTGTGGCTTTAAAGAGATGTATTCTGAATTTTTTCACGGAGAAGTTACTGTAAAATTCAGATCCAATGAATAGGTTAGACCTCTGCATTTGTGCTGAATTAGTCTTGAACCATAAGAAAAAGATCATTTCCAAAACTTAGATCCCCAGTATTAAGACAAGTCTGGAAAAAATTAAAAGTAGTGTGCAGTCACTATATAAGTATTTAAGTCTCAGCTTAAGTCTAAGAAGCTCCTCAAAAGCTTTGCCTCTCCCTTCTTTTCTGAGCGGTAGATAGTAACAAAGGCTTGGCAAGTGTTTATTTGTAATTTTAGATAGATACCAAGTAGCTCACAGAATTTTATTTTTTTTTAAGGTTTAAGTACAGACATCACATTCCAGTCAGTGAACATTGTATACAAAGTTCTTAAGAAGAAACATGTCAGCATTTGAATACACTGCACCACATTGCACAAATTACTTGTTTAAAGACCTGGCAGTGTTATGGATATGGGTGTAGATTATTAGAACTAGATGTCAGAGGTATAAAGCAGGAGCAAACTGATAATCTGCAGGAATGATGAAATATGGAATCAATCCAGTAGAAAAATAGATTAGGAGAAACTGTATAACCTTGTCAAGAGTGTTCTTTTTTTTGCATACATGTAGGGACAAAGTTTTGCATGATAAATTCAAGGAACGTTTATATTTAGCATTACATTTGCAATTTACTGAGAGTGAAATTTGAACCTAGACAGAGATGAACAGTGGATTCTTATTTAAATTGATTAGATTAACCTGAAACAACTTCTTGTGTAACCAGGTATTTTAGCAGGGCCTAATCCTTTTTCATCTATTATAAAGGTAAGGAAAAGTTTGTCTAATGTTAGTCTAGTACTCTTTTAAATTACCTGAATATTTTTACAAATGTCTAACACCATGGTCTATATTTTTCCAGGGAAATCATATACCAGCTCATTGACCAAAGAAAATGAAAAGGATTCAAACACGTTTCCATTTTTTTCACCATTTTGTAGCAGCTAGTGAATAATAGGTCTATGATTTAAGCAAATGGTCTAGTTAATCCCAGCAGATAGGGTGTTTGGGTCAGAAATCTATTTGACCTGCACATTTTCCTGCAGTATAAAGTGTTACTTGTTCTTTTTATAATGTCAATAGAAATAACTGCTTGGTGCTTCAAAATAGTGTAATACTATGTACTATAATATCATAATATATTACACTGCAATATATTATATTTACAATATACTACATAGAATTATCATACAATTTACTGAATAATATATCACAGAGTCATAGAATCATCTAGGTTGGAAGGGACCCTTAAGATCACCCAGTCCAACCATCAACCTAACTTTGATAGAAAAACCTGTCACTAAACGATGACACTAAGTACTATGTCAACCCATCTTTTGAACACCTCCAGGGATGGTGCCTCAACCACTTCCCTGGGCAGCCCATTCCAATGCTTAATAACCCTTTCAGTGAAGAAAGCTTTCCTAATATCCAATCTGAACCTTCCCTGGCACAACTTGAGGCCATTTCCTTTTGTCCTGTCACCTGTAACTTGGGAGAAGAGACCAATCGCCTTCTCTCTACAACCTCCTTTCAGATAGTTGTAGAGAGCGATAAGGTCTCCCCTCAGCCTCCTTTTCTCTAGACTGAACAATCCCAGCTTCCGCAGACTCTCCTCATAAGACTTGTGCTCCAGACCCCTCATCAGCTTCGTTGCCTTTCTCTGAATCTGCTCCAGCACCTCAATGTCTTTTCTATGGTAAGGGGCCCAAAACTGGACACAGTACTCGAGGTGGGGCCTCAGCAGTGCCAAGTACAGGGGGACAATCACCTCTTGAGTCCTACTCACCACGCTGTTCCTGATACAGGCCAGAGTGCAGTTGGCCTTCTTTGCCACCTGGGCACACTGCTCGCTCATGTTCAGCTGACAGTCGACCAAAACCCCCAGGTCCTTTTCTGCCAGGCAGGTCTCCAGCCACTCTGCCCCAAGCTTGTAGCACTGCATGGGGTTGCTCTGATCCAGGTGCAGGACCCTAATCTTGGCCTTATTGAACCTCATCCCACTGGCCTCAGCCCATTGATCCAGCCTGTCCAGATCCCTCTGCAAAGCCTTTCTACCCACAAACAGGTTGACACTTCCACCTAACTTGGTGTCATCTGCAAACTCACTGAGGGTGCACTTGATCCCCTTGTCCAGACCATCGATAAAGATGTGAAAGAGAACTGGCCCCAATACCAAGCCCTGAGGGACTCCACTCATGACCGGTCTCCAATTGGATTTAACTCCATTCACCACCACTCTCTGGGCCTGGCTCTCCAGCCAGTTTTTAACCCAGAGGAGAGTACTCCCATCCAAGCCATGGGCAACCAGTTTCTCCAGGAGGATACTGTGGGAGACTGTATCAAAGGCCTTGCTAAAGTCCAGGTAAACAACATCCACAGTCTTTCCCTCATCCAGCAAGCGGGTCACTTTGTCATAGAAGGAGATCTGGTTTGTCAAGCAGGACCTGCCCCTCGTGAACCCATGCTGGCTGGGCCTGATCACCTGAGTGGCCCTCATGCCCTGCATAATGGCACTCAGGATGATCTGTTCCGTGAGCTTCGCAGGCACCGGGGGCAGATTGACAGGCCTGTAGTTCCCTGGATCTTTCTTCCGACCTCTCTTGTGGATGGGTGTCACATTTTC
Source organism: Calidris pygmaea (assembly GCA_003697955.1). NCBI lineage: Eukaryota > Metazoa > Chordata > Aves > Charadriiformes > Scolopacidae > Calidris > Calidris pygmaea. The sequence goes on from QJSC01014316.1 coordinate 252,592, forward strand.
TAGAAGCCAGTCAGCTGGGACCTCCCCAGTTTGCCAAGACTGTTGGTAAATGGTGGAAAGCTGCTCAGTAAGCACCTCTGCCAGCTCCCTCAGTGCCCTCGGGTGATCCCATCTGGCCCCATAGACTTGTTTATATCTAGGTGTTGGAGCAGGTCCCTCACCACCTCTCTTCGGATTACAGGGGCTTAATTCTGCTCCTCACCCCTATCTGCTACCTCAGGGATCTGGGTACTCAAGGAACAACCAACTCTATTGTTAACGACTGAGGCAAAAAAAGCATTAAGTACCTCAACTTTCTCCTCATCCTTTGTCACTATGGTAGCTCCTGCATCCAATAGAGAATGGAGATTGTCCCGAGTCCTCCTCTTGTTACTAATATCTTTATCAAAATTCTTCTTATTGTTTTTAATATCCAAGGTCAGGTTAAGTTCTAGTTGAGCTTTGGCCTTTCTAATCTTTTCCCTACATAGCCTTGCAACACTTTTGTAATCTTCCTGAGTAGCCTGTCCCTTTTTCCAAAGACCATAAACTCTCCTTTTTTCCCTGAGTTGTGACAATATCTCTTTGTTCAGCCAGGCCAGTCTTTTACCCTGACAGATTGCTTTACAGTGCACAAGGATGGCCTGCTCCCGTGCTATTAAGACTTCTTCCTTGAAAAACATCCAACCTTCCTGGACTCATTTTCCCTTCAGGGCTGCTTCCCAAGGGACTCTGTCAAGCAGACTCTTGAAAAGACCAAAGTCTGCCCTCTGGAATTCCATGATGGCAGTCATTCTGGCTCCCCTTCTTGCTTCCCTTAGAATTGAGAACTCTATCATTTCATGGTCACTGTGCCCAAGATGGCCTCCAACTGTCACAAGTCCTTCTCTATTTACAAACAGCAGATCCAGCTGTGCTCCCTCCCTAGTCGGCTCCTTCACTAGTTGTGTCAGGAAGTTATCCCAAACATACTCCAGGAACCTCCTAGACTGTTCCCTCTCAGCTGCACTGTCTGCCTAGCTGATATCTGGTAGGTTGAAGTCTCCCACCAAGACAAGAGCAAGCGATCTTGAGACCTTTCCCAGCTGCTTATAGAATATTTCATCTACCTCTACATTCTGGTTGGGCGGTCTGTAACAGAGTCCCACCACGATATCAGCCTTGCTGGCCCTCCGCCTGATTCTTACCCATAGGTACTCTACCCTACTATTACCCTCAATTAGTTCTTGACATTCATAACCCTCCCTAACATACAGGGCCACACCTCCTTCTCTCCTTTCTTGCCTGTCCCTTCTGAAGAGTTTGTAGCCATCCATTGCAGCATTCCAGTCACACAAGTCATCACACCATGTTTTTGTGATGGTGACTACATCATAGCTTTCCTGCCACACAGTGGCTTCCAGGTCCTCCTGTTTGTTGCCCACACTGTGTGCATTAGTGTAAAAGCACTTCAGTTGGGCTACTGGTCCCACCACCTTTTTGTTGTCGGAAGGTCTAACTTCTACTTGACCATTCCCAGGCACAGCCATAGTTCATAATCCATCAATGACCCTTGTGTCTCTGCTGGTGGATTCCCTCCGTTCCTCCCTTCAATCTTAGTTTAAAGACTGTTTGATGAGGCCTGCCAACTCCTTCACAAAGACCCTCTTCCCCTTTTGAGACAGATGTACTCAATCTGTTTCCAATAGGCCTGGTGTCATGTTAACCTTCCTGCGCTCAAAAAACCCAAAGTTGTGCCTCTGACACCAGGCTTGGAGCTAGGTATTGATCCACTTGATCTTCTTGTTACTTTCCTTGTGGTTCCCTGCAACCGGGATGACAAAGGAGAACACTACCTGCACTCCTGACCCCTCGACCACTTGTCCCAAGATCCAGCAGTCTCTTTTGATTGCCTTTCAGTTTCTGGTTAACAGCTTGTCTCTGCTTGCCTAAAAAATGAGTAAGGGGTAATAATCAGAGTGGTCTGCCAGTGAGGAAAGTTTTCTTTTTATGTCTTTAACCTGAACCCCAGGGAGGCAGCAGATCTTCCTGAGAGGTGGGTCAGATCTGCATATCAGGCCTTCTGCTCCCTTCAGGATAGAGTCGCCAACAACAATGACCCGTCTTTTCTTCTGGACTGAGGATGTTTTAATGCTGGGTTTACAGACAACCCTGGTGACACCTCCATAGACAGTGAATTGTCCTTCCCATCGTGATTGGGTTCCCTTTGCAGATCCTCATATTTTGTTGTTAAGGTACCTGGGGAATACAATATTTTACTATAAGTTCCTAGTGTTAGCTTAGCTGGCATACTGAAAACTACTGTAAAGTTTCTGAAGAAGGTTTGGGAAGAAGGAAAGACAAACTCCAGTAGTGCTGACTGCATCATCTACCTGAGATTACTTTCTGTTACTCAGAGCTGATTTTATCCTATGCATCTCCATTTATTTGCAAGATAATTGAAAGCAATTACCTTGGCCACAGATAGGCTCTTCTTAGTTTACTCCAGAAAATATCTTATCTCTGGGGACAGAACAGGAAACAACTGCTGACTGGAGGGATCAAGTGCCAAGGTGCATTTCTTTCTTAGTCCTATCAAGTTTTATTTACCCCCTCAGACTCACATTTTCTTCTCCATTTGTCTTTCTATGTCTTTTCTAAAGGGACAACATATAATAGAGAAAAATATATTCTTTCTAGTACCCATTTAAGTCACCAAATCCTCACTGGCAAAAAGAAAAATTGATTGACCTTTGGCTACTAGTTCTTGTTTAATATTCCACAGAATATCTTGCAAGTAAGATAGAAGTAACAAAATGTATGCTCTATAGACAAATGTGTTTTGTGTATTTTCAATTCTCAGCAGCAAAACAGATAAAAGAATTTTTAAAAGTATTTTCTAGGGTGACTCTGATTCCTTGTTTAAAATGAACTCTGGATTTCTTTCTTTATTTTTTTTGCACATAAGACTGAGATGAGCCTGGTAATGCGTCTGAAGTACAGAGCCAAGGAATAGGGACATTGCTGCTGGCAAGAGCCATTTGTTTACTATTAAGGTTAGCTGAGAAAGAGATTTTCAATATTAATATCTCTCCTTAAGGTACAAAGTATCATAAACCTCTTTTCTTCTCACCTATGACAGCACAACAGGGTATTTTTTATTTTCTTTTCCTACTGTCTGAGAATTTGCAAACTATACACTAAATAACTGGAAATAAGCTAGTATCTATTTAATTTTGACTAAAATACTTACATATTTGCAACTACCACTATGTGTTCATAATGTGAACTTAGACTCAGCATTAATATATAGTATTCGCACCCCTGTCACCCTTTTTTAATGTTTGGGGTTTTGTTTTTTTGTTGTTTTGTTTTTGGTTTTGTTTCATTTTTTCCCATAGTAAATGTAGAAAGTCCAGAGATAGGGAGACATTACTAACTTGCAAACACATCTTCTCCAGTGCTTGCTTGTTCTCTGTCACAGGTTTTATTCTGAAGCCCATTAGCCTTAGTCTGTATGTAGGATTATTTATTTGTATCATCACATTCTCACTTGGCTAAACCAAAATCTCAGCCCTTCTCTCCAAAATTTACATCAGCAATGAAGTTTACAAGTCTTACTCTATTTTTTAAACGACTTTAAAAGTAGTCTTACTTTAGTCTTAAATAGTTTTACTTTATTATTTAAAGTGAAGGATGAGCCTTCAAAATCCCCCAGATTTTGCAAGTATAACCAGAGAAAATTAGTAGAGGAGAAATTTTTAGAGACTGCTATGTTGCACGTAAGATTGAAAGACAAACCTCCACTGAGAAGTAGCAGTGTTTGAAAGCTTAGTTTTATTTTTAGATTATTTTTTCTTCCCTGCAGGCAGCCCAGTGAACTCTGTTCTTACTTCCAAAGTCTGCTCTGGGGCAGTGAACACTGCTTCTGATAACAGGAAAAAGGTTCTGACTGCAAGCAAGTGAAGCAGTCAGCTGAACTGCTCCCTTGATCATCTCCCTCTTGACTTGTACCATGACATGCTACTTTGGCTTTTGCTCCTGTATAATTGAAAACTGGGAAACAGTAGTGAGAAAAACAGATTTTTGGTGCCATTTTTTTTGGAGAACAGTAGCAGCACATGCTCAACTGCTAGTGACAGAATCCCTACAAACCATGTTGCCGCAGTTTTACTATGTGTGTTTTCTAGCTCTTACTACAATAAACCAATGCTAAATGAAAAGTGAATATTATAGCCATGTAACTACAATATTTTTGTTTATGTGTTACAATGGCATTTGTAGGCACTACTTCACAAAATAATCACTTTCTGTTTTTACATATGGGCTCTTTCTAGCTTAACCTGACAAGGTGTTTTTCAGTTTTCAGCTGTATAAGATGAAAAGATGTATTAAGAAATTTGAAATTCCATTAGGACTCACACTGAGTGCTGCAGGGAAAGAATGCATTTTTCAAAATAAAGCTCTCTCTTTTGGGCGGATGAGAGGCAAGGATGGTTTATTTTTTTTTCCATGATAGAAAGTTACTAAGTCATCATGTCTTCTTTAGCCACAAAATGCTTTTAAGTGAGGGAACAGAAAATATTTTGCCTTTGATGTAGTGAAAGTTAGGCCAAAAAAAAGCACAGCAGGTGCAAGAAACCAAGACACGATAGGACTCAAGCCGTTTTACATTATACATATTTATAATTAAAAAAAAAACTTGAATCTGTATTACTGAGGTCTTGAAGAAACATTGATGATTAAATCCTAAAGAGAGACAGTTTTATTCTTTGTGTCATTTGCAAGTTTTTCTTAAGGTTGTGAACTTCTGACCTTTTTTAGATAAACTTAGGAGACTGTTAATTTTTTTCCCAGTCTCTGCCTCTGATGTTAGTACTGATGATTCTTACAATCCCCTACACTAACCTGAGATTGCTGCCCTGTCTTGATTTGCTTAGGGTGACACTGGTTGAGATTTCAGTTAGCCTTCACCAGTGCTTTTCATAAGGACTAATTGTAAAAAGAATCACCAGCAGATCTCAGAACACACCACAGGCAAGGTCAGCTCATTAGGGCAGCAGGTGCTTGTGAACTACATTAGGAAAAGAAAACTATTACTACAGAATGTAAGAGAGCTAACTCAGCAGTGTTGTACTTGAAAATGTAAACTTCTTACCTATAAAATAAATTATCCAGAATGCCTTGGTTAACAGATCCCTTTTTATGCAATGTACAAACTCACATGTAATTCAGGGATGATTATTTTAACATTTTCTTTTAAATATTCACAGATCAAAATGTGTATGATCTGCATTAAAAAATCAGGAACAACTATTATTATTGTGCTAGCAACAACAGTTTTGCCACTGACACCTTCTTGATGTTTTTAATCTCTCATTCCCATAGAAGGTCAGGCATAAAATTTATATATCCCAGAATTATTATTCCAGTGCATTTTAGGGGAACAAATCCTGAATTACAAGGGAAGCATTATGGTAAATTCCCAAGGTACAGACACAAGTTAGCTCTTGTTCTCCCAAATATTGAATGGTATAGCCTGATGAGAGTGAGCACCAGCTTGTAATCATTCCATATTAATTTTTCTCATTATTGCCCTCAGTTTTCATAAATTGCTTTCAATGCTCCTATGGGTCTACATTGTCGTCAAAGAATCCAATTCATTGACAAGTCACTGCCAACATTCTGAGAAAGTGAGAAACAGAGACAAATAAACATGGACAGCACACAATAATATTTTTAAATAGTCTTTTCTAGTGTTTAAAGAACTGTGGCTAAGGACAGTCTTTTAGTTTTATAATTTGAAAAACTTTTTCAGTATTTCCATTAGAAGTGATCAAAAATAAAGATTAGGGGTTTTATTTTCACTTTCTATCTGAAAATACTGCATTAGAAGAGGTGCAATTGGATAGCATTTCCTGTCTATTGGATTAAAGGAGATGATGCCAGTATAAGACAAATTAAATAAAAATGTTTTGTGTGGAGGCAAATTGAGCTGGTAATTACAGAGAAGAGGTGGAGTAATGGGATCAGTTTCTATCCTTGCAAGTTTTTCTTCTGTTTGGGTCAATTAATTTACTCTGACTGCGTGTACCATTTAGTTGGCAGGCTGTTCTAGACGGCATCTATCTCATACTGTATGTCTTCATGTGTGTATATTTTTCCATCACTGCAACAAGTTCATTGTCTAAGTTGGAATCTCTTGGCAGCACTAAGATGAAAATAATAATGTAGACAGTTTGAATTTTCTATAAGACTACAGGCAGTAAAACAAAAAAAAAAACCACAATAAAAATCTGGAAAGAATGATGTATTAAATAAGAAATATATGATCTAGGGAAATACGCTGTTAAAATTGTTAAACCATCAGATACTCTAATCTCCTTAGCTCTGTATGTGTATCAACTGCACTTCAAGCTGTTTACATTATGCAAGATAGTTTGTGCTTCTGTTGTGGGAGTTTTTTATGGAAATGATATGACTGACAGTTTAGAGTAAATATTATTTTTAAAAACCCAAATAGAATCTTGAAACTTGCTAGAATATTAAATATCTATTTCAAAGTCTTTTGTTCTTTATCTTATGTTACTGAATATATCCTAAAGACATGTAGATATTTGACAGTCTATTATTTCATATTGCTCTGATATTTTCAACAGGGCTTTCTGTTAGATTTTAATCAACTATTCCTTTTATTGTAACCTATCTAATTTTATATTATGTTGAAACAATGCCATAAAATTTGATATATGCAACAATATATACCAAGCTCAGTAGTGCCTCAAACAGCAATAAGGAGAAGTATCAGCAGGTACATTTTAAGACTTTTGAAGAAATTTGTCTGATTAATGATGTTTATAAAATTAATGCTGTGATTATCAAAATAGCTTTTTACACGATCGGTTTATGGATACAAAATCCATTCATGGGGAGGAATAACCCCATGCACTAATACATGCCGGGACCACCCCGCTGGAAAGCAGTTTTGCTGAAAACAACCTGGAGGTCCTGGTGGACACCAAGTAGAACATGAGCAAGCAAAGTGTACTTGTCATGGCGGGGGGAAGGGCAGTGGTATTTTGGCTGCATTAGGCAATGCATTTCCAGCAACTTGCGGGAAGTGATTATTTCTCAAATAATAACACCCCAGACTGAAGATATGAGGATGGTAAAAGAACTATAACTTCCCATCAAATGTGCTGTGTTACACATTCTGGATAGGCTGTATTGCATTATTGTTCTGCCACTGTGGGTTGTCAATTACAGGGACAGAGGTGTGATCAGCTGAGGTACCTAGTTCCTAATTTTTTTCATTTTCTCTAGAAATGCTTTCAAAAAGTTTTCCAAAGGTCATATTGCTGCTTTTGTCTCCACTAACAGGAGGAGAAACCATCATCTCCTGCTCCTCCTTTGCACCTTCCCCCTCAGCACCCTGGGCAGACCAGGTCATTGCAAGCCACAGCTGGCAGCCTGTCAGGTCACATGCCTCCTTTCTGGGGCTTGAGCAGAAGTTGCCAGCCTTGACTTTCTTATTCTTTTTGTTTAGCATATAATAAGAAAAAGTCACCAGGCTAGGTATATTCATAAGTGGCTGCTGTAGGTGACTTGCAGTATTGTGTCCTGTAGAAACAACAGTATGCACGCTTCCTCCCAGTTTCCAGCTGGGACTAGAACTGCGGAGGACCTCTATGTTTGATCAGCTAGAATGGATCATGCTGTGCTTGGGAGACCTGTGCATAGTGATGGTGATAGGTGATGGTATTTTCCCAGAAATTCAGCCCAGAGGAACTGAAATGCACACATCTTGGCAGGACACAGTTCAACAAGATGGAAATAGGACAGCTGTGCTAGCTGACAGTGCAGGGGAATTCTCACGGATCTGACCTATTATTACCTAACTGATGGTACAACAGCCACCTAATGGAAAAGCCACCTCTATTGCAGCAACCTTATATGTAATTACAGTTATAGATTCTCCACTAGTTACATGATTATCAGCATAATACTGGAGCAAAAAAATAGAGAAATTCCTTGATGAAATAAAAAGGCTAGTGTGAAGCGGTAAGACATGTTTACTGCAAACATGTTTAGTTTTTCAGGATATTACAGTATATTACAGAACCCTAAAGTGAATCTGGTAATGAAGAAATGACTGTGAATCACGAGTAAGTACCACAGTGGGTAAGAAGGTACTGCACAAGGGTAGCATGACTACCATAATATGCTTTATTTGACTCATTTAAAAAAACATTTCATTACTGAAATGTAGCACTTAACCATTATAGAGTACTGAATAACAAGCATCTACAAATAACTTCCTAATTATATTCTAACTAAACAGATTTACTTATAAACATAAAATAAGACCATCAAGGCAACTCTAGACACTCAAAGGTCTCATTGTTTCAGGGGACTTCTAAGTATTGCTATTATTGTGCAGACAGAAGGTACATACTAGATACTTCATGCTGTGCTTAATATACAGATTGAAATAATTTATTGGGGCAAACAGACAGCTACATATCAGCTAGAAACTAAAATTACTGTCAGCTTGTTTTTACAAAATAAATAATTGAAAGGAGATGTGCTTGATAACATGATCTAAACTAAACACTTCATATGAATTGAAAAATAGCTATAGAAGCCCACCGTAAAAACAAATGTTTAGGACTTTTAGAAAAGCAGTTTTATTAACAAAGAAAACTTCTGGTTTATTTTCTTCTCCTTTTCTATGAATTTTGCTCTTTTATTCCCATTATGTGGTCTGGTATCCATCATGTACCCATCACACTATCTTCTGTTAATTAAATTAACCTCATAAATGTGTAATGTAAAGGAATATATGACACATTTTAGAAATCCTATTCTATACTTAACTGCTATTTTTAGTAGGATTTATCTGTAAGACACTTGAAATATAACACTTCTACATTTAGGACATGAATTAATGAAAAATTACATTGAATCAGGCATGCCCATATTATGAACATGAACACCAAAGAGTTAAAATCATAGCTACATAACACCAATAATTCAAATATGAGTTGCTGATTTAGATATCACAACAGTAAACAGTCTTTTTAAATAATAATTTTATGGCGAGTTTTTGCTGTGCAAGAATGAGGGCCTGCATGTTTTGCAGTAAAAACACAGTAACGGCTAAAGGACTTCCTGACTGTATCTACACAGAATCATAGAATTGTTTGGAATGGAAGGGACCTTAAAGATCATTGAGTTCCAAACCCCCTGACATGGGCAGGGATGCCTCCCACTAGAACAGGTTGCTCAAAGCCCCGTCCAGCCTGGTCTTCAACACTTCCAGGGATGGGGCATCTACAACTTCTCTGGGCAACATGTTCCAGTGCCTCGCCACCCTCACACAAAAGAATTTCTTCCGATATCTCACCTAAATCTCCCATCTTTCAGTTTAAAAATATTACTACTCATCCTATTGCTCCACTCCCTCATAAAGAATCCCTCCCCCACTCTCCTATAGGCTCCCTTTAGGTACTAGAAAGCTGCTATAAGGTCTCCCAGGAGCCTCCTTTTCTCCAGGCTGAACAACCTCAACCCTCTCAGGCTGTTTTAATAGCATAGGTGCTCCAGCCCTCTGATCATCTTTGTGGCCCTTTTCATTTTCTATTGACTAAGAGCACTTGCACAAGTAGCTGCCTTTGTTTAGCTGAGAAAGATAGTCTGGCTATAAGTCTAATTCCTTAGGATAGTTATGACTATTTTATAATGAAAATATGAAGAGGCAAGTTTAGTAAAGAGGTTTGAATTTTTTTCCAAGACACATATTAGGTGGTGGGTAAAACATGCTGTTCAATGTAGTGATTTTGTGTGTGTCTGTGAAATAAAACTTTATTTTGCTATCAAATTATTGCTCAAGTCCTGGATGTCACTAGGGAAAAGGAAAAAAACAAAAGGGAGAAAGAAAGAAAACAAGCCACAAGGAACATCTTACAGCACTGTGTCTGTTAGAGAGACACTATAACATTTTCTCTTCCCATCGGCAGCGTGGTTGTCTATCCCTTACTGTTCTGGAAGAAACTGCAAGCTCTAATTCCTGCCCCCACCTTACCCTCTCTTGAACAAACCCTTTGAAATCTTAAATATTTTGTGAAGTAGGTGAATGAGTAGGATATTTTCCTAACATCAGGGAGGGTAGTGTTTCTGAACTCTGGACCTTTCGGTATTTGACATAACACAAAGAAAATGGTAAATTCTAAAGCATCTTAGCTCTGACTACATAGCTCATTTCTCTGTGTGTGTGTGCATGCACATGCATATACTCTCAAGTTTATGGAGATTTTTACTATGAATTTACTGCTCTGTTTAATAAGGACTTTAGGTATGGTTAATAAAAAATGTGAGCAATATCAGAATTTCATCATAGATGGAAGCAGTGAGGTGGATGAAGCTTTCTATGAGCAGTTGCCATTGTTCTTGTGGGGGACTTTAAGCTCCCCGGTATCTGATGGGAATACAACACAACAGAGAGGGAACAATCCAGGAGGTTCCTGGAATGTGTAGAGGATAACTTCCTCACACAGGTGGTAAGTGAGCTGGCCAGGGAAGACGCCCTCCTGGACCTGCTTCTTGTGGACAGGGAAGAACTTGTGGGGGAAGTAAAGGCTGGAGGCTGTCTAGGGCACAGTGATCATGAGATGATTGAGTTCTCTATTCTTGGAGAAACAAGGAGAGGGGTTAGTAAAACTGCTACCTTACACTTCCAGAGGGCAAACTTTGACCTGTTCAGAAGACTTCTTGACATAATCCCTTGGGAGGGTGTCCTGGAGGATGTAGGAGTCCAGGAAGGCTGGACATACTTGAAGAGAGAAGTCTTGAAGGCACAGGAGCAGGCTGTCCCCGTGTGCCAAAAAACAAGTAGGCAGGGAGGAGACCAGCCTGGCTACATAGGAACCTTTGGCTGGATCTCAAGAACAAAAGGAGAGTCTATAACCTTTGGAAGAGGGGGCAGGTCTCTCATGAAGACTATAAAGAGGCAGTGAAGCTATGCAGGGAGAAAATTAGGAGAGCCAAAGCGCAGCTAGAGCTCAACCTAGATAGAGCTGTTAAGGATAATAAAAATGTTCATTAATAACAAAAGGAGGATTAGGGAAAATCTCCTTCCTTTATTGGATGCAGAGGGAAACATAGTCACAAAGGATGAGGAAAAGGCTGAGGTGCTCAATCTACTTTGCCTCAGTCCTTGGCAGTGGAACTAGCTGTTCCCCAGACATCTAGCCTCATGAGCTAGGAGACAGGGAGGAGAAGCAGAATGAGGGCATCACAATTCAAGAGGAAGTGATCAGTGACCTGCTACTCTGCTTGGATGTACACAAGTCTATGGGACCGGATGGGTCACAGCCAAGAGTGCTAATAGAGTTGGCAGACGTGCTCACCAAGACACTTTCCATTATTTACCTGAAGTCATGCCTAACTAGAGAGGTCCCAATGGACTGCCAAATGTAACACCCATCTACAAGAAAGGCGGAGAGGAGGTCTGGGAAACTATAGACCTGTCAGTCTGACCTCAGTACCAGGGAAGGTCATGGTCATCTTGAGTGCCTTTACAAGCCATATAATGGAAGCCATATAAAGCCAAACACGGGTTTATAAAAGGCAAGTCCTGCCAGACAAACCTGATCTCCTTCTATGAAAAGATTACCTGATTATTGGACCTGGGAAATGCTGTGGATATTGTCTACCTAGACTTTCAAAAAGCATTTGACACTGTTCCCCATAGAATTCTAATAGAAAAACTAGCTGCTTATGGCCTGGATGAGCATACAGTCTGCTGGGTCAAGCACTGGATGGATGGACAGTCCCAAAGAGTGGTACTCAATGGATTTAAATCCAGCTGGCGGCCAGTCACAAGTGGTGTTCCTCAGAGCTCACTGTTGGGGCCATTTCTGTTTAACATCTTCATTGATGATCTTGATAAGGATGTAAAGTGTATCATCAGTCAGTTCACAGATGACACCAAGTTAAGTGGGAGTGTTGATTCACATGAGGATAGGGAGGCTCTACAGAGAGACTTGGATAGGTTGGATCGATGGGCCAATGTTAACGGCATGAGCTTCAGCAAGGCCAAGTGCCAGGTCCTGCACTTGGGCCACAACCACCCCATGCATCACTACAGGCTTGGGGAAGTGTAGCTGGAAAGCTGCCTGGCAGAAAAGAGGGTTCTAATTGACAAGCGGCTGAATATAAGCCAGCAATGTGCCCAGGTGGCCAAGAAAGCCAACGGCATTCTGGCTTGTATTAGAAATAGTGCAACCAGCAGAAGTAGGGAGGTGATTGTCCCCCTGTACTCAGTACTGGTGAGGCCACACTTGGAGTATTGTGTCCAGTTTTGGACACCTCAATACAAGAGAGATATCGAGGTGCTGGAGTGAGCGCAGAGGAGAGCAACGAAACTAGTGAAGGGCCTGGAGAATAAATCTTATGAAGAACAATTGAAGAAGCTGGGACTGTTTAGTTTGAGGAAGAGGAGGCTGAGGGGAGACGTCATCACTCTCTACAACTACTTGAAAGGACATTGTAGAGGGGTTGGTGCTGGTTTCTTCTCACAGGTAATTAACGATAGAACAAGAGGGAATGGCTTCAAGCTGCAACAGAGTAGGTTTAGATTGGACATTAGGAAAAAACTCTTCACAGAAAGAGTGGTCAGACACTGGAATAGTCTGCCCAGGGAGGTGGTTGAGTCACTATCGCTGAACGTGTTTAAGAGTTGTTTAGATGTGGTGTTGGGGGTTATGGTGTAGGGGAGAACTTTGTAGAGTGGTGTTGATGGTTGGACTCGATGATCTCAAGGGTCTTTTCCAACCTGAATGATTCTATGATTCTATGAAGCTAGAAATTAAATGAGATTTTATGTCAGTGTTTGAAGGAAAGTCATCCAATTGCCTGCAGTTGTGGTGTTTGCTTCCTTTCTTAACAGTGGCAAGATCAAAGTTTAAGAGGTTTGGACAATGTATCCAAAGAACCCTGCCAGTTCTTGTCAAAATTACTTTTCAGACAGCCCTTCAAGAATGAGGAGGAGCATGGCTTCTTAGCAAAGCACAGTCTATAAACACCTTTGGTTTTTTGCTTGTTTCTCATATTAGCAGATTTAGCAGTTTCTGTACACAAACCCCTTAAACCTTTCCTTCCCACCATCACTAAAAAGCCCCAAATGAAGGTTCTGAAAAGAGTAAATTTAAAGGAAAGTTCCTTTATTTTCCTATTCTTTTAAGAATATACTTTAAAAAAACCCACTGAAATTTCTTCAGTACCTTCATACCCCTACCTTTTTATTCAGCTCTAATTTCTTTAGGATTTTTCATTTTTATTCTTTCTTGATATTGCACAATCTCATTGAATGATCAGAAACACTATGTATTAATTATACTTTTGGCTGCAAAATTAGGAGCTAGATTTGATTGAATTATGCAACATTTCCACTACAGAGAATGTACATTGCACCCCAAAGAATAGGGTACATGTTTTTTCAACATGGATTTTTCTGACTTAGCAAATACTTTTCTGTTAGGAAGAAGGTTCTTCCCCTGTGTCATCCCATGGCTTACACATCTACAGCTTTGCCTTGAGTGTAAACTGTTGCAATTACTTCTCAAGGTAATTAAATTTATTTCAAAAGGGTATTTTCTTACCAATCCTCTACTGACCTGCTTTAGTTTCATTTTCTGATTTTATCTCACACTGGTACTGCAGGCATCCTGGCATCTAAATATGAATCTGTGTTCTCTAGTCTACACAGCAGATTCCTCCCAGGAATTTTTGTCATTCATACACTTTTTTCCTTGTATGTCACTGTCATGAATAATGGTTCTGTACATGCATTTTGACTGTTAGTCCATTTCATGTTAACTTGTGTGCTTAGCTTATTACACATTCTTCATTTACACAGCAGTGGAAGTATTGGAAAATGTTTTCTCAAAACCTAACTAAATTGTACATATACTCTAAATGTTGAGTACATGAATAATTATAAGCCCTCTGTAGTTAGCACCCACTCAAAGTTTTAAAAATGTACCAGCATACATGCTGCCACTTATTTTCTAGTGTACTTAAGAAAAATATGTTTACCATGAAAAATGTGTCAATGTGTAGTAAATTTGTTACATTAGCACTCTGTAATATCTATAAATAACCACACTCACCAGTAGATTATGTGCACTTCTACATATTTTTACTGTTTAAAAAAAAATCAGTATATTGTTGTCAGGTTTAAACTTTTTAATACAAATTTTTTTAAAAAATACTTTCCTCACTTCATTTTTAAAAAGTGTTTATTAATCAGTAGGTGAAAGGGCACACATTGGAATAGAGAATCAGAAAAGGGACAGCACAACGTTGTATGATGTCTCAGCACTCTTCGGTGCCACCATTATTTTGTACCCATAGAAACGCAGCAAATAATGGAAAATGCTGCTTCATTGACTGTGAACCTGTATATTTCAGATTCAGGTGACAAGCATATGTTCAGTCTTCCTACAGATGAAAATTTGCATCTTCAGAGACACATAATTATTCTATGCTACAAATCTTAAGATAGATGTGCATTCAACAAAAGCCATTTCTGCTTTTCCCCTTAGATTCCTTCACATGCAAAAATGTCATAAAAAGGTCTTTGAATGAAATAATATGCCATTCACACAGGCATTTATACCCTCCCCCCTCTTTTTCAATTAATCTGGAATAGGGGGGTTACTCAGCTTTTCCCTTTCTGTTACCTTAAAAATTTCTAAGGAATAGGGAAAGAAAATAATTATTCATTTGGAAGGAAAAAAGTAAGGGAAGAGACCTTTCTCCCCATTAAGACACACAATAAAAACTAACAAGGAAATAGAAGTAAAAGCAAGTGATTGAGAAGTTAGATTTCCATACTTCCAGCTTCTCCTGGTGTGGGGACCCTTTAGGTTTTATTAGGTTAGTATATGGGTAACTCTTATATGAATAGTCTGTCTTTTATCATTCAATCAAAATGTCCATTTTGATGATCTAATGCATTACAATTAACACTGTCACACAAGTTTTGTCCCACAAGTTATCCCACATTGATAAAAACAGTAGACTGGGATTCATCACTGTTGATAGATTTGTTATCAGTGACACAAAAAGGTGGACACTAACATATCTACAATGGGAAGGGAAAGCCTCTGGAGATGCAGTGGGTTTTGAGTTACAGTGCAGTTCATGGAAGGACTCTTCTTGAATTCAATGCAATTTAGGCCAGACCCTTGAAAAAGAGTCATAATTTTCACTTTAAAGTAGCTAACTAGACTGAGAGAGTCCAAAGTAACAAACTTAACAATTCAAGGTCTTGTTCTCATGACCCATGTGAAGTTTTCATCTCCTCCACTCCACATGCACAAAATAGGGTATTCTCATCCATACAACTTGTTGGCAACAGTAAACTACCATTCTATCCCCATGTTCTGTCCTTTCTGAAGGTGACCTATTGTCATGGACCAAACTGTGTGTCAATGAATATACTAACATATACATGACATTGAAACCCAGTTCTTGTTCCTAGGTCTGCAGCCTGTTTAATCTACCATAGATGCATGAAGAATTGCATGAGAACAAGAATAAAGCAGTGCATCTTAATCTGAACAATTTCTGATTGCAGAGCCTCCAGATACAAAAAAAAAAAAAAAAAAAAGAAATAATTTGTTCCTAAAAAGGAAGTTAAGCAGTACAGGAGGAAGCAGAAAAGGAACTGTAGAATTTTGAAAATAGAAAGTAAGGATTGATAGAAGAAAATAAGCTTTAAAAGATGATATCTGCTAGACATTTATATTTACAACTACCATTTATGTAAAGAATTTTACATATTAAAGGTTTTGGCACACTATATCAGGTTTCCATGTCTTCATAACATTCTTGGGCATCCACCATAAACATTTTCTAAACTTCACAGCCTAGGGTCTATTTTTGATTCTCCTCAATGAAAGAGGAGAAAAGCAATGACTAACATCATTGCTTTCAATGGAAGCAGTTTAAAAATCAGTTCTGAAAGGTGTTTAAATTTTAAGCTCAAGTCTACAAGGGCACAGAATTCCTGACTTTTTTCTTAGATCCAAGATGTAGGCGCATAGTTTTCTGTCTGGAGAAAAATAAAAAATCGTTTGTGTGGGGACCAGTTACCTAAATATTGGCATCTAGTGCCACTTTCGATGCCTTGGGCTATCCTACCCAATTCCCAGATGTGTCTTCCAAAAGACACATATTTTCTGTAGAGTTTATAACATTCCTACCAGGCTGCATGAGTTTTTCAAGTACCTTGTGGTGTCTAAAGCAACCTTACAATATTCTGCTTAGACAGCTTAAACCTACCCTTCACATCTGGTAATTTGTTTATACATCAGAAACAGCTCTCATTTACTCTGTCAGGATAGTAAGAACTTGTTTAATTTTGAGGGGTATAATCAGACCTTATCATACAGAGGTATAGTAGGTACTATTAAAGGTGAAGAACAAAAGTATTTGAGTAGCAGACACTGTAATAGACTCTAAATGTCCTAATGTTATTGTCATAATAACCATAAATAGTTTCTATAATTTAGAACTTAATCTTGAGGTCTGGAGCAGATTGTAGATGCACTGTTTTCAGAGACTGCATCCTAGATAATGCATAGAGCATAACTTCTTGACAGAAGAAGCATTACTAATTTCCAGGGACAACAACTTTGATCATCTTTTGGTGTTTTTATTCATGATAATTTAACTATTGTTAATATATTACTTGATCTTACCAAGCAAACATCTTGGCTTTTGTGATCCAAATTTTATTTAAAATGCATAGAATGTGCATGAGAATCTTGGTGCCATCACTTGACCAGAAGTGAAAACCTATTGCAACCATGATTTTACAGCATTTCAACACATTGTTAACCCTTCAGCTCTAAGCCCTGCTAGGCTTGCCAAAAAAGAAGGGATAGTGATGATGTTGGTCACATCCCAGGGGAAAGAAGTACAGTTTCTTTTGGACACCAAACTCCATGGCTCACAAGCAGATGCTGACACCAGTCAAAAGCAGTTCAAAGGGCATTTTCAGTTTGAGGAAGTAAGAGGGATCACTATAATGCAACACAGCAGAACTTCTTTAGTAACAGAAAGTTTTAGAATCCACCTTTCACCTTGAACAAAATTCCAGAATCAAATTTTAAAGAAAAGGATAGGAATAACTTCATTGCAATTTTTCCATTCAAAAATCATATGCAGTGTGTACGTTAAACTTCAGCTGTAGAAGGTCACATCAGTACAGTCAGGAACTATCAACAATGAAATTGGTTACAATATCTAATTCACTGTTACATAAAATGCATTTACGGTTTAATAGCTAAGGAATGCTTGTAATTTAAAGAGGCCCCCTGTAGCAATCACTGCGACTGAACATATGCAGTACAATAAGTCTCAAATCTGTTGCATTTACTGTAGAGTGCAAGAGCTTTTTCTGTCCATTGAGAGCCCCCAGCTTAGCAAGAAAGTCAGACTGTCACATTATTATATTAATTTAAATCATGAATGTCGATCAGAAGAAGTATTCCTTTTGATTTTCACTGGCTGTGTTTTGCATGCTGAGCTCACTTTTCAGTGCAGATTCAGCACTGTCTTCATTTTCAGATCCTTTTACCTCATTTTTTGAGTATATGCCCTTTTTTTTATAAATGCGGATGGCTATGGCAGTGATGCAAAGTATGACGAATATCACAACTGCTATCACACCTAGGAGAAGAAAAGAGAAAAAAGTCAAGAGAAAGGATAGTGAGTACCTCAGCGACAGAGAGTAGGACAAAGAAGGAATGAATCCATCACATAATGGAGGGGGTTACAGAAATAAGAATTCATAGCTACTTTCAAACCAGAAACAACATTGTAGTATTAGCTTCATGGTGATTATTTTGAAATTTTGCATGCTATTAATAAAAAAAAATTAAAATAATTCCACAGGATACTATCATTTTTCAAAGTTTGGAATGGAAGACCAGTAGAGGCCTTAGGGTAGTAAAGATAAGAGGGTGTCTTTTGCTCCTGCGCCATCAGCCCCTAGCTCTCTGCCAGTCTGGGACTTCAAGCCACTGAACATTTGAGGAGGCTTTCCTGCCAGACAATGGCTACTATAGCTTTCTCCTTTTCCCCAACTCTTGTGAGTAATGGACTAAGTATTCTGCCTTTTCTGAGTCACTCATGTCACTCAGGACCCTTTCTCACACCATATCCCATCAGGAGGGAAGGGGACATGTCCCATCATCAGCTTTCACCTGCCAATTAGCTCTTCTATCACTATGTCAGATCTGGGGAAGGAGTCTGGAGAGCAGAAACAGAACAGAACAGGTGAGGACAAAAGTACCAGTCTGGAATTCTGAACCAAGTCATCTATCAGCTCTGCCTGTGTACACCACAAAGTCCAAGTCTTAGACCCCTTGCAGTCGTATTCACAGAATTAGTTCCATTCACATCCAGTACTCCATGCAAATTAGTTCAGACCACAGATCATAGAATCACAGATGACTGGTTCTGACTAAACCATGCTGTTAATGAGGAGAATTTATAAAAAAAATGTAAAATAGTTCACCACAGGAATGCCAATACAAATTGAGTAGTATTTATACCCAGCTATTGTCAGGTCAAATGGGACAGAAATTCTTATGTTTATTCTGCTTCATTGAAGAAAATCCCATCTCTATTTATCTGCCTTTGGCACATAATAATACATTGAAGAGGCTTAATGATCGACATTAACTAGGGCTCACGTTTCTGTAACTTTATCATTGTAATGGATCTACAATAGTTAAAATAGTTAAAAAGGCTTCCTTAATTCTCGGGTTGAAATAATATAAATTTGACCCCTCCCCTTCCCTTTTCTTCCCTTTCCTTCTTCTCCCTTCCCTTCCCATTTGTGGCACTTATTCTGACATCATAGGTGTATTTTTGCTTTGCAAGGCTATGTGGCCTTGGGTTCACAAGTAAAGGTCCCTGTCTGCACAGACGGTAGTGAGCAAGCTTTCTTTTCCAACAGTTTTAACAGCCCCATCTGATAGGGTAACATCATCATCAATACAGCTACCTGCTTATGGTGTTCTAGCTGATATGTTAGAAAGCAAAGGATCAGAAGCATAAGCTTTATAACGGGACTCATCAGATACCATATGTGCCACATACCCAACACAGACTAAATGTAATGGGCACTTTTTGTAATTTTAAAGGCAACTATTTAAGATTTACTGAACTGCTACCAGGGCACGCTGCTCCTAGCAGATTGCAAACAGTAAGGAAAGAGGTACTTCCCACAGAGATAAACATGACCTTACAGACTTCCAGCCCATCTCCTCTCTTCCTCATTCACCCTCTCATGATGGTCTCAGACCCTCAAGTTTATGAGTCAGAGGTTGGGCAGGAAAGGAATTTGAGGAGAAATGAAACAGAAGGGAAGCAGAAAATAAGACTAGGCTGCATGGAGGAAAAAAAGCACAGAAAGGGGAAACAGTTGTAATGCCGTGGCTTAGCTATACTAGATGAAGGAACAATCTGCTGCGTATCTTGGCCACTACTGCAAGAAAAATGAAAATACGTAAACCCTTAGAGATGTAAATAAAAACAGACCATGTAAAATTCAGCACTTGTAATGTTTTTCACTCTCTAATATAAGCAGCCATTCTTAATGGTAGCAATATAAGCTTTTTTGTGGTATCTTTTGTGGTATCTTATTCTCTGAAATAGATTCTATAATCTTGTTTTCTTATTTAGACTAAATAGAGCTGTTGTTCCTTTGTACATGCAGTACATGCCCGCTGTAAGGGCTTGCCGACAAACTTACCTTGTCTGGGGTAGCTCTACTGGTACAATTCTCAGTTGTACTCATTAAACTTTTAGTGGATGTTGTACAGCTTGCTATATTTTGACTTTTAAACAGCCTTAGCTAAGCAACAGAAAAATTGTGAATGCATATTCTCAAATGTTTTAATAACAATAAAATTGTGAGGCTATTATTATCTTAAAAATACTCTATTGTAGCTTGAAGTTCAAAATTATTTTGTTGTTAGTATGCTTAAAAATCCCCACTCACACTAAATTACCTGGTACATAAAGTGATCTCTATGTACAGATACTTATGTAAAATAATATTTACCTTTTGAAACAGCAAAATAATTTTTGACAAATTTAGATGTAGAATAATTCAGAAACTATATTTTTAAATTCTGACCTCACTGAATTCAGTCGTAAAATTCTCCAAGTTTGTGTGTTTTATTACCTCTTATTTTAGTATCTTTAACACTAATGTGTTAAAAGTCACTGACCATGCAGTGTGCTGTTGGCAGGTGCCGACCATAGCAGGTACCATTATTTAAATGGTAGACACACAGGGGACTGCAGGTTCTTATCTTAACTCCACCTTCCATAGACCTAAATGCTTTCAACCTCAGTGAGAAGCTTTGGCAACTTTATTCTGCTAAATACCACCATGTCATTCATCTGCTGAGGCTTTAAAAACCCCTAGAAAGGAAACCTATTCAGAATGTAGATGAAGGGGTTGACCTTTCCCCTCCACTGCCCTCTTTCTGTTGACTAATGAAATTATTTTTTGGGTAATTTTTACAATAAAATTATAAAATAAATTGACTGATTGAAATGGAAATTGAAGTGACTAATGGAAGTTGAAACAATGAATTATACTGCTAAAATACCATCTTCATGACTGAAAACAACTTCTCCTCCTCCCAAGAGAAGAAATACCACCAGATATTGTCACAGGGGAAGATTTTCATAATACTGTTCCTTGAAAGCAAAACACTGAACTGAACACCCAATAGCAAACTCTCCTTATTAAGGCTCACTTGAGTACTCTTCATTCATGTTAGGGAAACAGAACTCATAGGCTTCCCCACTACAGCAGTGATGGATGCTCGCTTAAGATCCATCTTGACATTATTTTAACATACTTTTTATTTTTAAGCTCTAAACCAGTGCAAGTGATAGTCTAAGAGTACATTGCTTTCCAAATGCAGAAACAGAAAGAATCTTGTCTTATTCTTCAAAGGATTGATTCAAGCAGCTAGATGTCATTTTCTCAAGAAAAATCTGTGTTGTTCAGATCAATTAAAGAATATTTTGAAATTGACCGTGTAGCAAAACGTGATTTTTTGGCATATTCAAGGAGCAATGATTGTTCTTTCTAAAATATATGTTATCTGTCACATATCCAAGTGCTTTTTAAAGTCATAGCCACTAGTATTAGGCAGGTTGGAAACCCTGTTCTTAGTATCTTGTGCTTCAGCAGAATGTTCCAATGTATAGAAACACTGATGGCATAAATATATGTAATAAGAAAACATGAGAGCTATTGATTGCATTTTAAAACTATGTTTGATTTTTGTCTGTCTACCACTTGTAATAAAATGAAGACTTTTTATTAGTTTTCTTACGCACACAAAGCTAAACTGACTTCACTTCAGCATTGAAAGACTCACAGTTATAGGAAAAAACGGTTCCTGTAGAATTGTTACAGTCCCTATTACCTCCAATAATTGCAGCGTCACTTTTAATTGCATTAGCTAGGGGTTCTTGCTCATCTATTGGTCCAGAGTGATCTGCAGCAGGAAAAAAAGCACGTGACAGAAAAATAGAAGAAAGGTTTTCAAGAAAACCCAAGAACGGTTTTCAAGGAATTAAAAAAATAAAAGAAATGCACATGGTTACAGCTCATGTACAGTATGGTACAGTGGCAGTAGCATGGGTCTGTAAGCATGCAAAGAAGACTAGTAATGTAGACAATAGTTTGCAGAGATAAAGAGAAAAATATAAACATTTAAAGGAAAAGAGAAAGGCTAGAGAAAAGGAAGTAAGGACATATAAAAGAGAATTGTTTTTCAAACTTCTGCGATGTTAACCCACATTAAAAAAAAAAAAAAAAAAAAAAAAAGACAGTTGTAATTCAGGTCATGAGTACTCTATTTAGACTTTGCTTCAGAGATCAGAATAAGTGATAACCATATGCTACCTGCAAATGAATGGGTTGTTTCACTTGATGTTGAGTCAGCTCCAGCTAAAATACCACAGTTGGATTCAGTGAAGCGTCCCCTTACAATGACAGGGGCTGAGCTGCTGTGGTGCAGTGCAGCCTTCAAAGGAGCAATGTGGTTGAACTGCACTGAAGAGAGACATCCAATAAACCCCTGAGAGTTTGCCTTCATAGTCTCCTCATCTACATCACTGTTTACTGCTGATCAAAAGGAACAGAACACAATTAATCTTAGGGCAAATGTACAAAATAAAGTGACAGAAGAATAAATTAATAATTAACCTGTGTTCCTCTGAGTATATTTGAGTTACAGCAACATACGTAGATTCACTGAATCCTGTTCTTGTCTGTCTTTAATGAAAAGGCAGTCAGATACATTCAGTCTTTTTTTTTTTTTTAACATATGACAGTAGTCTGTTGAGGAAAATGCTTATAACTTACTATAGCAACTGTCAAAGCAAAAAGATTCAAATGTAACTAAAATATTTAAATTAAAATGCAACACTTTTTCATTCTGCATAAAGATAAGAGTGATGCATGCATTCATGAAAAATACATATTTTATTAGATTTCTTCTCATAAATATGAGCATTATTGAATCATATTCTTTCCACAGATTCATATATCTACTGTATCCCACCACCATCCAGTCTGTCATAACGAAAAATCTATGAAGACGTGGAAATCCACCAAGATACTTTCTGTGAAATTCTAAAAAATACAATTAGGTTAATAGTGAAAATTGGGCTAATGTGTTTTGGTAGAATGTTGCAAAATAACATAGCATCATTTTCATCAACTACTCTCTTCCTTTTGCAATGACGATGTAATATTAGATGGATGTCAGCCAAAATTCTGCTGACCTACACTGACGGATCACATAAACTGTTGGATGTTTAACTGCCTCTGTTCTCTCTGTACCATACACTGCTTTGGATGATTACCTCACTGCACTGAAGTGTCTGCTAGACCTGGATGTCTTAAGAAAAAGACACACCTGAGGTGGCAAGAAAAAAAAGTCCAAACCCCTTTGTGATAAAAACATATATCTCTAATTATAAGTGGGATTGAAAACCACAAAAGTGTTCTCTCTTACTCTCTAGTTTTCCATAAAAATCATTTCATTAACACCGTATATGTATAATATGAAAAGAAAATAGATAGTTTAAATCCTTAGAGTTCACTTGACTTATTAATTAGAAACTACTGCTGGGATAATTTTTTTTATTAGATCAAGCAAACTTGCTTTTAAAAGTAGCAAGTTCTAGGGAAGACAAGCCCTTTCCCACTTTAGTGCTTAAGTGAAATGTAACTGACTGAAAATGACACACACACACACAAAAAAAACCCCACTAGTTGGTTACTGGAAACTGCATTTTTTAGTAAACTGCAGTTATGCAAGTTATGGATCCTTAAGCAGCTCTATAACAATTCATTTGCTAAGTGTACTCAAATTTTTTCAACAAAGAAAGACAAAATTACTCCACTTATATTGTCTGGTTCAAAAAACAAACAAACAAGCAAACAAACAAACAAACAAAAAAAAACAAAACAAAAAACAAGAAACAACAACAAAAAACCAACAAAACGAAAACCAACCCAAAAGCAAAATACAAATTCAATAACCCTCTTTCTTGTGTTCTACTTCAACCATCTTTCCCTGTGAAGTGAGAAGACATACCACCCCTAGCAGCACATTTTAAGATAAGAACTCTTTAATCAAAAGACTATCTTTGACCTTTCTGCTTTTATGATGTTGAAGATTTCAAAATTTTTCCTGTTCCTGTACGATCTTATCTTGTCTCAAAATTAGGCAAGTCCATAATATGTTGGGTGAACTATTGGCTGATGGGTTGGGCTCAAAGAGTTTTACTAAATGGGGTTGCCTCAGGCTGGTGGACAGTCAGCATCGGGGTTCTTCAGGGCTCAGTTTTAGGGCCACCGCTCATTAATGTTTTTATGAGTGATCTGGACACAGGAATCAAATGTGCATTAAGGAAATTTGCCAATAATAATTAATGAGGAGGAGCTGTGCACTCCCTAGGGGGTAGAGAGGCCCTACAGAGATTTCCAGATAGACTAGAGAGCTGGACAATGACCAACCTTATGAATTTAAAAAGAACAAGTCATGGGTTCCCCACCTGGGATGGGTAATCCTGGTTATAGGTACAAACTGGGGGATGAGAGACTGGAGAGCAGCCCCTCAGAAAGAGATCTGGCAATCTGGGTTGATGGCATGTAAGTCAACAGTGCGCCCTGGCAGCCAAAAGGGACAATTGTGTCCTGGGGTCCACCAGGCATAGCATAGCTAGCTAGTGGAGGTGCTCTACAACGGACTGGTGCGGCCTCACCTTGAGTACTGTATAGAGTTTTGGTTGCCTCAATACAAGAAGGACGTGAAACTATTAGAGTTTGTCAAGAGGAAAGCAACCAAGACAGTGAAAGGTCTTGAGGAAAAGACTTCTGAGGTCATTTAATTTGCTCAGCTTAGAGAAGAGAAGGCTGGGAGGTGACCTTATCACAACTTACAGCTCCCACAAGGCAGGCAGCAGAGGGGGAAGACGCTGAACTCCTCTCTCTGGTAACCAGCGATAACACACAAGGAAATCGAAAGAAGCTGTGTCGGGGAAGTTCACGTTGGACATTAAGAAAAGGTTCTTCACTGAGAGGGTGGTTGGTCACTGGAACAGGCTCCCCATGGAAATGGTCATGGCCCCAAGCCTGTCAGAGTTCAAGGAGCATCTGGACAATGCTTTTAGTCTAATGGTTTAGTATTAGGTAGTCCTGTGAGGAACAGGGAGTTGGACTTGATGATACTTACGGGTCCCTTCCAACTCAGGCTATGAAATGATTGTATGATTCTGTGTACCCACTCAGTAGAAAAAAATCAATGCAAATTTGACTTTCACTGCTAAATTCCCAGGTGGACATACTAACAATGTGCTTGGAATGGCCTGCCACAAAATTTCACAACATCTTGTGCAACAAGCCTCTGTTGGTATGAAAATTGTGTGATGGCCAGGCTTTTTGCAGTGACCATGCTTATTACAGTTACAACTAATTACATTTATACATCCACTGATTTCGGTTGAGTCACATATCCTTAGTTGTTTGGGTTCTTTCCTTGTGGTTAATGTAACCAATAAATGCCATTAATATTTTTTTAATATGAAGAAATATAACATTATTTTACTGAACTTTACTTGTGATTCAGATTGAAATGATCAGGAGGTGATAAATTACTGAAAAATATGTCACTAAACAATCATTTTTCTGATTTTTGCACACAAAAGAATACCCCTTAAAAACACTTCAGAACGATCTAGGCCACTTTTCCCTAATGTTTTATTCATTTCAGCATTTTACTGCTGAAAAAGAAAATCCAGTAAATAAATACATTTGATTAACAGAAAGTAATAGATAATTCTGTCATTGAGACTTTTTTGCTGTTTTTTCAATACAAAACAGAAGACACAAGTAGGTTTCATTTGTAGAACTGCCAATTGTCACTCTGCTGAGATTGAGTAGAAAAAAGCTTTAAAATGAAACATTAGAAATCAAATATTTTGCCAACAGAATTATTTAATCAAACTAAAGTATTTCCATTAAATCCCTGAATACTGATTTTTTTCAAGATTCCAAGACTTTGGAAACATTTTTCCCCAAATAATTATCCTGAAGATCTTCTTGTGGAAGGGTGAAAATAATCAGTCTAACTACAACATGGTCAGTGTAGTCTTAGTTACTATATATCATGAACTGTACTAGCTCTGTTTTCATATTTTTGTGACAAGAAGTACTATTAGAGGAGGAATGCACAAATGGACCTTTACTTGATATAAGAATGTAGCAACAGCCACTCTAAATTACTTTATTGGAAAGAGAAATATATTTGGTTTTTCACAAGCACCATGCCTTCTCCTGTTGTTGAGTTTTCTCAGTGTAACAAATATGAAAACAATAATTTTGAGAATTTTAGTTCAGGCTATTTTATTCTAACAAGATTGACAAAATGGTAATTGTAGACAGGTAAATTCTATTTTGACCATTACTACCGTGAAACAGACAGCTTTTGTTGAATCATCACTGGACAAAATATTTTGTGATAGCTTAACTTCAACAAATCAACCATCAAATTTTAATCACAAAAAGTTTTTCAAATACAGTACATTAATAGTATTCTATGGTCTTTGTATATGATTTCACAGTGACTTTTTTTTTTTCCTGAGTGTAGGAAAAAGTGGTGTACTATAATGCTTGATTGCAAAATGAGAGAGAAGTATGAAATTATTTTTAATGGAACCCACTCAATCATTTTTCAGGAAGCACTTGCCCATGATTGTGTTTGTATTTCAAGAAGACGGAAGTTTCAATCTTGATTGTGACACAGTGTCTATTCAATCCAAGACAACAAATGTCTTTCAATGAGATTAGGGTTACTATTTTTTATATGCTGTGATGACATTTTGGTCTATGTTTTAGAAAATCCTGTGGTATTCTACTTACCTAAAATCTTACCAAGTGTGAGAGACTTGATTGCATTGAATTCTGTGCCTGAAGACAGAATAAACTTCATTCTTTCATTCTGGTTAACCTGCAGAATGGTACAGTAAAGAACAAAGTAGAATAATGGGAAAGATGTTAGTCAAAGTTTGCAAAAAAAACCAGATATCATCAGGGTTAAAAATAAAAGGTTCTGAGGGAAGAGTTTTTTAGTTATAGTGAAACCGCTCAAAAGGAAGCAGTCTTCGAGAAATAGGGAGTTAAAACGTAAGCTGGGTTAAATAAAAGAACATTGTGCTGGTCTCAGGACTGCTCCCTACATTCCTGCCTTCCTCTCTTATCATAGCTTTGAGCAGTTGCAGGCCCCCATTTATGGTCAGTTAGGCTACATTTCCAAATCCTACCAAAACACGAAGGTAATAAATTGTCTGAGAGAACAGGACATGTTGGCAGAAGAGAACACTCAACAATTTCAGGATGAACCAAGGTCACTTCGACCTTGCCAAGCACACCAGGAAGCCACCCAAATTAGGAAGAGTTCAGAAGTTTAACCCGAGGAAGACTCACAAGACGACCCCCACCCTGATGAAGGCACCGGAACTCCCACCAGACGACTCCCCAAAAATGGAAAACTCCGCCTACATATGAATATGCATGTAAAGATAGGAATATGCATGTAAAGATGATGTAACCTACACTCAAACTTGTATAAAAAGCTGCACTAATTGCTAACCGGTGGAACTCTGGGTCCAGGGCGGCCTGGAGAGTTCCCCAACGCGTTGCTAATAAATACCTCCTGCTTACGGACTTGAAAACTTAGTCTCTGAGCAGTTTCTATTTCGCCTTTTGGGGCAAATTTGGCATCAATAGCATAAAAAATAATTGGGAAATGGATTATCAGCTTCCTCAGGTCACTGATTTTAGCTGTGATACTTCTTAAGCATGCCACTTACTAAGCATTTATTTGTCTTATTGATTTGGTTGATTCCTTCTTTTTCATCTATACTATGAATAAAAATGGTAAACCTACAAAAATATAAAAAGGTTCTTTTCATTAAAAAAGGCACTCAACATTTGGTTAATAAAGGTCAAATATTATACTGTAAATGCTCTACCCCCCAGGGTACCTTCAGAACTACTTGCCTTCAAACCTTGTACAATGTATAATTAAGCAAACTCAGGTCTAGCCTCAAAATACTAAATTGTAACATCCATTTTTTTACATTTTTAATTAAAAATAATTAAGACATCTTTACATGCTAATATATCTTAACAAATAAATTTTAATTTCTATTTTATCACCCAATTTCTACAAAAAGTAACAAATATCTTTTCCTTAATGGTCACATTGTAAAATGGACCAAAGAAAATTAGGCAAATAAGCTTAAATTCTTATTTAGATGATAATACACTTGTACTGTAGTTTTACACATAATTTGGAACAAAAACCAAAATGCAAGACCCAAAACAAATGGTAGCAGTCATACGCACATTGCAAGATGTGAAAATTTAGCCATCAAAAAATTCATTGTATTTTCATATAAAATAATGAGTCAATACTGACCTTTTGAATTGAAAAAAGATGAAAACTAAAGAAATTGTTTTTAGACTGTCACTGTGGATCTTTAGTCTGCTAACCTTTCTTGTTTACTTGAGATACTAAAACACAGTTTATTTGGGGGTAATTGCCTTGTAACTATTTCCAACTATTTTCTTTCTTTTGCTTTGGATCTTTGACTTGTTTATGATAATCCATGTTTTTTGGGGTTTTGGGTTTGATTTTTTTTTTTTTTGTTAACTGAATTACCTCTACAAAGAGCATTTCCTCCTCTCTGTTAATCTTCACTTGTTGCAGTCGTCCATCAGCCATGCTTTTGATATTGATGCTGAAGACGTCAGGATCTTGATGGCTATCTAGCTTGTACCTGATCTGTAAGCTTCCTGCAGGGACAAATAGAGCAAAAAGTATAGTATACCACATACACAACAGGCAGTTTTAGATCATATACAATGTGTCCTGCTTCACAGGTGCATTTGAAGAGCAAAAAAAAATGTTTATTGAAGGAATTAACTATGAGAAATTAACATGAGAGAAATGAAAGAAGGCAAAAGGAAAAGTAATAGCAATGTTGAAATCAGGATGTAGTG
The DNA here is from genome assembly GCA_003697955.1 of Calidris pygmaea. Lineage (NCBI taxonomy): Eukaryota > Metazoa > Chordata > Aves > Charadriiformes > Scolopacidae > Calidris > Calidris pygmaea. Next base: position 281,237 of record QJSC01014316.1, read on the forward strand.
GCAAAGGTAGACATAAACTGTCACAAAACTGAATAATGAGTTAAAATTTGTTCAGAAATTTTAGTAAGTACTTCCATAATTCGTCTGAGAAAGACTTGGTCAGGTGGCTTACATCAATGTGACCGAATAAAACTCAGTACCTTACAAGTATTGCTCTTTTATAATGTTTACACTGTCTGGACCTGTTAACTGGTGACCAGTTGACAGTTCAGTAGGACGCAGATAACAATTTCAGTTCACTTTCCATTTCTTGTTAACTCCCAGCATGCTATCTGTACACTTACAATTCTTTCACAGCAAAAAATAGAGGCAGTGCTATTTCCTTGTCAGAGATTCTCCCCTAGCTATAGATGGACTACAACTTCCTACTCATCCTTTGGAAAGCAAGGCCCAGGTGAGATCCAAGCCATTCATAGGTAAAATGTGTTCCACCTCACATGATGGGGAGGATACTACAATTATTCTATATCCAAATCTGTGTCTGGGAAAGGAGAGAACCTTCTTCAAGCAGAGAACAACTGTGACTGCAAAGAGTCTTTGATAAACCCAAAGATTCAACTCATTCTGTGGGGCATTTTAATTAAAAAAAAAAAGTAGTAAAAACTATTTTTAAATTACCTAGGTGTAGAAGAAAGAATAAAAGATAAAGACCCAAGTAACATTTACCCTTCGGCTTAAGTGGAGACATCAATTCCATTATGTGTATTTTCACAGGAATATGTGTGTATTCTCATAGGTATATAAGTAATTTATTAAATTAGTTGAATGAAATCTGATTAATTTGGAAAATAGACAATACACTTTCAAAAAGTAGTTTATTTGATTATTTGTCACAAGGATGGCAATTAATATGTTGTGTAAGTGGCAGACAGATCAGATACATTTTGAGTTTCATTTCAAAACTTTAAAATAAATTATTTTGAAATATTTTGCTATATTTCTAACCGATTTCCAGAATTAAATATTTTTGCCATCATGATTAAAAAAAATAAAGTAGTAAAAGTTGAAATTACAATAGCAGGAACATTTTTTATGTGGAAAGCATTGCTTGGTTCAGCTGAAAAATAAATATATGATTTAAAGCAAGAACAGAAAAATGCTTAGCTTATGATTCAGGTCTCGGAATCAGGGTGAATCTGAGTTAGTAGCTATGACGTTCATTAGCATTTCCAGACAGCCTATCCAAACACTCACCACTTCTGGTAAGAATGACAGAGAGGTATTCCTTGTAGAAAGAGCTGACATAAAGTAGTAAGCTTGGTGTCCTTGTTGTTCGGAAGGCAAATGTAATTGCTTCCCTGTTCAGTGTCATGTCAGCATAGAAAGAAGAAGCATGAGAAGTGGAATTTTTAGCCAAGGTGTAGTATTCTTGAAAATTGTATGTCACAGAAGTGCCAGTCTCAAAATAGGCAGAGATCTCTGAAACAAAAAGTAATACAGTTTTTAAACATTATGCAAAACGGGACTAAAGTTCTCCTTGGTTTTGTTTTTTTTTTTTTTAATTTCTGCCACAGAACGAAATAAAATGCATTCTAAACTATTGTGTTAAAGATGAAAAAGAAATATAAATGGAAATAGTAGTTAGAACTACAGAGAAAGATAAGACCCAACCTGTGCTAGAGCAAAAGCACAGTCAGACGTGTGTCTTAGTATCTGCTGCATGAAGTAGTGCTTCTTTTTGTCTAGTTTTAAACATGTTTTCTGCTTTTTTCCTGTTTATGTATGTCCTCAAGCTTAATATGTCCTGTCTTGTACATACAATGCTCCTGCAGAGAAATGGGTGCAGCAGTTTGAATCCTAACATATTTATTAAGCTTGGCCACACCTGAAACACGTATGCGGGAAAAGGAAGTAGTCAGGTGGGAGAAAGAAAAGGAGAATGCAAACTGGACTAAGGTCTTCTTATGCATAATCACTCATAAACAGCCTCTGTATCTCTGTGATATTTCATAGCCATTTTCTGCTAAAAGCAACTTGGACTATGTGGTTTTCATATAAAACCTCCACACTCCAGAAAAAAAAATCTGTAAATTTCTGTAATCTGGCTCAGTACCTTTGACAGAAGGTAACTGAAAGTTATTACTATGGGACATCCACACTTTTCAGCAACAGGAGCCACTTTGCCCCTGCAGAATAATAAACATGGATTGTCACCCTTAACCTCTACTGCCATTGGCAGGGGAGGAGGAAAGTGCCATTCCTCTCTCAGTGGTATTAGCTCTACAGTAGTAGATACAGAGGGACTTCACCCAAGTCCTTTACTCTTGTGGTGGCAGTGGTGGCTGGACAGATGCTGTGCTCACTAATTTAGAGGAACATTTTGTTACAGCATTTTAACCAATTAGTACTCTGCAGAATGCATTTAATATATGGAGGAAGCAAGTGTTTTTTAGCAGATCAGAATTATATGCAAATATGAAAAAGTTCTAGATAAACTTACCTTCTTAAAATTCAAACTTGACAACTTGTTTTCTACCCCTATGACACCATCACCAAAGAACTCCTTTAAAATGGCTGAAAACATAGACTCAGTCCTGTTTCCAACAATGTCACTTAGTCTTAGTTTTGAGATTAAATCTTGAAAGCCAGAAATCCAAAATTTCATTCATAAAGATATGGTTCCTAGCTTTAGTATAGTATAATAGAATCAAAAGAGTTGCCTAACATTAATGAAAAGATGCTCATCTTCTCAGGTAAGATGGTTCCTGCTTTAAATACTGTATGTTGAACATATCTCTGGTAGATAGTGTTTAACAAAACTTACGCTTACTGAATGAATTCAGCTGAATGTTTCTCTATGTTAAATAAAACATAAATATTTTGCAAGCATTTAAACATATCTTTAAAAGGCTGTAAAGATCTTGTTCTGGACTGCATGGTCCTGTTTTCAATAACTGATAAAGTTAAAAGATATGCTTGCCTTTCTTACAGAATGGCCCAGAATAGGCAGACAAAGTGCAGTCACAGGAGAATCCACTGTATTTCTCTCTACATTTTCCACCATTGTGACACAGGTTACCATAGCTGCTACAGTGTCCAGGACAGCCCGGTTCAACTCCTGGAGTTATCTTTGCTCTCTCTTCCAGGTCAAGGGCCATTCCATTCAACTGTAATGAACGAATGCATCCCAAAAATCCTTTCTGCCTGGATGCTGTCCCACCT
>QJSC01014316.1:284670-345037 GCA_003697955.1 Calidris pygmaea
AGTGAATATTTTTTATTTTACTCCCAGGATCTTCAAGAATTTTCAGGGAGGAAAAAACCCCACAACACCAGAAGCAAAACTTCTGCTGAATGACTCTTCTAATACAATTATACATCTGAACATTATCTGAAGTAAACAAGCTAGACAGCTTACTTGTACGTAAGTCAAACCAGTTTTTAAATTGTCAGCTCCATACAGGAGATGGATGTATATAGATTTACTAGAATTTTTTTAATTATTTCACAAAAAAGAAATAATTAAAAAATCACTCCATTCAATGGCCAATCACTTAATAAAAAATTGCTAGAAATGGCAACTGCCAATACAGGTTAGTACAGTATCAAATTGTTGGAGTTAGAAGAACTAGAGATCAATTAATTGTCAAAATCATTAGAAAATAGTTTAGACTTGATACTACCATAAACACTTGTAGAATTAGACCATTTCTTGGTCTTGCTTCACAGATCAGATCTTGCAAATTCAAATTGATCTAATTTCAGCTGTTCATATAATAGCAGTTATAGGGTAAGTCAAATAAGATGACAGCATTATAATTTATTGTAGTATAGTAAACAGAAATTTCGTAATCCGTCCATTAATAGTTCTAGTCCATTACTGTGAGTATAACCTAATTTTAAGACTTCTCCTACCTCAGTTATATCAAATGCCCTGGTTATCTCCTTTATTAAGGAGGCTTCCTCCATGCTTTTAATCAAAATATACAATTCTTCAATGTTTAATCTAGTCTCCATCTTCTACCCCTGATGCCTTTTGAGGCACAGGTCAGAATTCTGATCTCGGGATACGAGGGTTCCCTCTCCATTTATTTTTTTCCTAAGAATTCACAGTTTGCTTTCCCACAGTTTCCCCTTAGCTGCACTCGTCCCCAACACATAGCAAATAAAACATTTATTCATCTAGCATGATATGTCTCACAGTAAATCTACATAAAGATCTGTTTAAAAGTATGGCAGACTTTACATGCTCTTATGCAGTATACCATACATATACACCAGAAACTCATAAATTCAGAATATGGCAATAATAAAGTAAGAATACTACCATGTACCATAACACATAGCTCTACATAGCTCTATGTAATAGTTAAATAAACATTAATATTTTTTTTGTAATTCCATTTCTGCTTTTCCAGTGTTTTATCTAAATACATTAATGTATTTGCTAAAAGTACAAAGGCAGAAATATTCAGGTAAATTTCTTCCTTTGAAGCTTTCAAAGTTAAGAGAAAACCAACCATAGGTCTGGATTTTACCTGGCTGTATGAAATCAAATAATAATCCCTTTCTCCTGTTTCCAAAACAAAGCAAACACAGTCTGACTATTTCATTAAGTGTGTTAGCAAAAGGCAGAGGAATAGATCACAGATTCATAGAGTCACAGAATGCTTTGGATTGGAAGGGACCTTTAAAGATCATCTAGCTCAACCCCTCTGCTGTGGGGAGGGACATCTTATATTAGATCAGGTTGCTTGAAACCCTGTCAAACCTGACCTTACACTCTTCCAATGATGAAGCATTCACAACTTTTCTGGGCAACCTGATAGGTTGTGAATGAAGAGAGACAACAAAATTTCCTTGAAATTACAGAAGTAACAGATCTTCCTTCAGCAGACGACTTCCTCTCAAAAAATAGTGCAAACGGAAATCCTTTAGTTGTTCTTCAAACAAACCTCGAAAGAAGAAAACTGTGGTTGAAATCCTGTCCATCAGTAATTATAGGTTAAGGTACTGAATTTGTAAACTCAAAATAGAGTTACATCTCCATGGATTTTTCACAAAGGCTCTCATCTGATCATACAAACTGTTTTCAAATGAGCCAGTTGCCATGATTTTTTATTTTTTTTTCCTTTTCGTATTTTCATGATGATAACTAGGAAAGATTCTGTTAAATGAGTGCCCACCTACAAAAAGCTGGCTGTTGAGCTGCAAACGAATATGCCCATCAGGTGGAGCACCAAGAGAACTTTGAGGAAGATGATCTACTTGTAAAGATGCCTCTTTGATGTTTCGTTCAGCTTTCACATAATGCCACTGGTTGTCGTTTAAGGAAGTGAGTGATTGTACTGTAACTTCGCTAGGTCCATTTCCAACATCAAATGAAAAAATCACTTCAGATGGAGCTAGAAAGAGGACAGTAATAAAGGATATTTACATTATTTCATACTCAATTGGGTCACAAAATTTTTATGTGGCAGAACAAGTTACTTTAACATTTAGCCTACTACTTCATGGGATGAGACTGGTTGTATTGGGGAAATAGTTTACTACAGGACGTCTATCCCCAAAGTTTGTTCTCCACACTCACTGTTAGTGAGAACAATGATTTCCCTACAGCATGGAAATCTAACTGTTTGTGGACCCCTAGAGAGCATAGTAGTCAAGAAAGAGTGAAAAGTGCTAGCTTTGTTATTTTTCAGTTTAGATAAAAAGCACCTCTTGCTTACATGCTAATTGATTATCATTGTTAATTATATTTAAATTATCACCACTATAATCCAATCAATGTCTTCTACTGTCTATTTGTTTTTGTATTTATTCACACAATCTCTACAAATAGCAGAGGGCAAATTTTTGTTGTACTTTGTAAGAGTATGTATACAATGAATTAAATTTAGTCATTCTCTAAACAACTTTCTCATTACATGGTTTCATAGTTTGCTTAGAAAATCATAACGGAAATTTTGCAGGTCAAAATAATAAGATGAGAAATATGACAGAAATTAAAGATCTGAAAATTATTAATATTCTCTCTTAAACTGTTTCTTTCATATATTCAAGGACAATTATGTACGAAAATAAGAAATCCCTAAACAAGGGATTATCATCATTTTGAATTATTAAGAATTTGATTAAAAGACTAGAGGACTGAGAGATTCCATGAATCCAAGAGAAAAGTTCCCAATTATGTCATTGGACTCTGAGAGAAAAGGAAAACAATTACTAGCCAAGGGAAATAAATGAGCTTCAAAGACTAATTTAGTGAATTAAAAAAATAATAATATTTCAATGAAGTATTTTTATTTTCTTTTCTCTTTTTAAAGATCCATTAGACTTTTTAACATTTAGATCCACTTTGGCCAACCTTTAGACTGAGTAATGCCACATGCTTGCAATCTCTTAAGACCTGAATGTGATTGTCGTATTTTTCTGTAACAGTTGAACCTGAGATAGAAAAGCAAAATGACAAAACAACAAAGCATTTGACTTCCCAAACAAAATATGGCATAATGTACAGTCAATTTTTAAACAGAATGGCTTTTTTAATAAATGATCTCTTCTGCTTAAAAATCAACAGTGTTTCATTCAATAAGAAATAACTGATGTTTAAAAATAGTTCCTCAGTAACATGAATTTTAGGATAAATCTGTTTCATTGGGACAAAGCTGAGAATTCAGTCTCCCCTTGCTGAGGGGTGAAAGAAAGGAAAAAAACCACACAGTGGGAAAACAAAGGCAACAGAAACTCCATGTGATTGTGTAAAGAGAATTTCTGCTGAATGTTACCTTCTGGAGGGAGGTCTTTGTAATCCTCTGGATACTGTTGGAGTGAAGCCTGAAAACACAAATTCTGCTTTGAACTCACTGAATGTGCCTCTTAAATAGCCTATCAGAATGAAAGATCTTATAAATAATGTTATTGTTTAGACTTTAAAGGCAAGAAAGCACATAATAAAGATTTTGAAATAGCCACTGAAATAATGAGTTATGTTAGTACCACTAAAAAGGTAATATAATATTGAAAAAGGGAACAAATCCCAGAAGTTCCAGAGATGAAGGCCCAGATAGCAAGGATGACTGGTCATCCATTGGAGTGTTTGAAGACTGACCACAATATGTCAGAAAAACTGAAAAATATGATTAGTTAACATTCCATAATATTTTAGATAACTCTGCTAAAACCATCTACACTGCAAATTTGGAAGAAATTTGACATTTATACGCACAGTCGTCAAACCACCTGTGGAAGGCATGCCACAGGACATGGAGAAGTGCTGACTGAGTTCTAAAATTTCTCCTCTTGTGACAAAGGACCAAGGGAAAGAGCACTTTGGTCATTTCCTGGGCAGCAGGGGAGAATACATCCGGGAGTTCTTTTCAGGTGTAAAAAATCTTTGTGGGCCCTACCTACCTTGGTGTTACTCAAAATTTTTCAAACCTTGCATGGACTCTTGTGGCCCTAATGCATTCAAACATAGGCAGAGCACATCTATAGATTGGCAAAGTGGAGCAGAAGATGCAGTTGATGGCAATCATGGAGTGTGGTCAATGGCTAGCCATGGCTAAAAGGACTAACAGAAAGCACACTCATCAAGAACCATTCAGAGTATCAAGGCTAAGCATCACATGCAGAAGCAGAACGTGATTACCAAGTAATATGTCAAAGGATACAAAATCCAAGCACTTTCCATATAGGGAACAATAGCATTCCACTCATCCTGGACAACAGATTGTGAATTTGGACAGACAAAGGCCAACAGCAGCTGCATATTGAGCTTTTCAGAACTATTTCCAAAGCAACCACAGAAGACCCTCCAAATCAATACACCATAGTGTTTCCAATCCTACCTTCAATTTCTGTTTAACTCATTGTTTTTAAATATGAAATAATCGTTCAGTGAGCACGCAGTATAACATAGTTACTCAGACTTTCAGCTAGAGGCTGTAACCTGAAGTCACGTAACTATTTAACAGAGTGCGCTCTTCAGAGTTGAATCAGCCTTATTGTTTTCAACCACTACTTCTGCTGAAGATCACAGGAACTCAAAAAAAAAAAAATTCAAAGACTTGAATTTTTTATAAATCTGTTAAAAAAAAAAAAGGATCAAGTATCTTCCTCAAGACTATCCACTTCCTTTGTGTTTTAAAATACAGTTAGGATACACAACTTCATTTTTGCAACAGCCTTCTAGAATACTATATACAGATGCACAATAGTGTTTATAAATTCATAAAACTAAACAAACAGCACTAAACTTTACATTTCCCATTAAAATTCTTGATCTGGCACTTTTGCTTTGGCAAAGTTAGACCTAAAGGTCTAAAGTACACTATGTTATAAAGAAAAGAATTAGATATAAAGCTTGAGAACAATCAATAAAATTCTAAGTAAAATCATTGTGTTCACAAGTGGGGAATGCCAAATATTAATGACGTTATGAGTTTTAGATTATTTCTGACACATCCTCACCTTAAACACTGATACCTGACATTTTCATTATTGTTATTATTTTACAAATCAAAAAAAAATATTTATGTGGAACTATTAATAGAATATCAAGTGTAAGTTTCATTCATACCTGTTATAAAGGAGTATATGATGGTGAAATCTAAGTGATCCCATGCAATATGAAATGTTCAAGGTGATCAATTATTTTTTTTTGAGAGAAAGGTCCTTGTAATGGAAATGTATATTTCTCACATTCATCACTTATTGCTTCTCTCATCTCTCACTAGTCACAAGTCATACCACAAAACAGAAGTATACAGTAGTTTGGATGCTTATGAATGAAGGGGACATGAATTTGTCTGCGTATTATTATTCTGAAGAAACGGTTATGGTCTTATGCCAACTGTCTGACTAAATGTAGTTCTCAGAAACATTCCTTTAATGTTTCCATTATTTAACTGTGAATTTTGAAAATGGAAATAATTTCTTACTCAAGAATATTGTCACTGCTTAAGAGATTCTACACTGAAGTGCTGACCCAGTATTTTTTCTGTATGGAATGACACTGAGGTTATCATGCTACTGTGTTTTCACCTGTTCACAGAACTTTCACAGATGGCAGTATGTGATAAAATTGGCAAAAAACCTGTCGAAAACGGGTTATCTTTCAAATACAGCACTACAGTTTTAGATAATGCAAACTAAATTGATTAAATATTACACAACGTTATATAATTAAACCGTCTACAGAAGAACATGGTAGGTGTTTTTCTATTTGTTTCAATAACCTAAGACATCAATATTGGCAAGAAAAACCCAAAAAAACCAAGAAAAATATTTTACTTTTAAAAAAAGATGTATTAATGTTTCTATAGTAGTATTTTACATTATATGATATATATTTTTATATATATCATATAATATATATTTTTTAATATATATTTTTTTATATATATATATTTATTTGTACTCTTCACTAGAAAGTACTTGAGTGTGATTAAACAATGATTTGTAAAATAATGAGGAACTGTCTAATGCCAAGGGAAAAAGAGTTCTAAAGAACTGTCAGAGGTATATATCAAATATAAGGCTTTTTAATTAATAAGCCACTTGAAATTAATTTAAAAGTTTTTTGAAGTGGTACTTCATCCTTTTAAATATTCTTCCTTTTAATAATGAACAATATGACTGAAACATTGAATCAACTTAGACAAAGCTTTCTTTCTACGTTAGTCTTCCTACTGAATTTAGTGAGACATTTTATTTTGTGCAACAAATATTTATTCATGTGTAAAATTCTCAAGATGTGGGGTATATACAAACAAAAGAAATTTAAAATAATTTTGAGAAAGTGTGAATAAACAAGGATACTGTGCCACAGAAAGTCTGAGTTGTATGTTATGACTGAGTGAATCTCCCAGCAGCCACATGTAATGCCTGGCCTTAAAATTTGCAGGGAGATGATTTGGTGGCAGTGATGCAGCGAGTAAGGGAATGAGGAACAGTCTGAGCAGTCAGGGGTTAATTGCTGTGCTCTTACATTAGGAATGCTCTGGGGCAAAAATTATCTTTCGATGGGCACTTTTATGGTCTCAGTGCTGGGATTTTGAGGGGAATGATAAAGCTCCAATAGCAGTAGTAACAGTAATAAAGCTAGAGAACAGCTTTAAGAAATGAACTTTGTAAGTTAATTCTAATTTAGTCCAACTGAGAGCTAAAATAACAATAATAATGATCAGTCCTGTTACTTACAGTATAACTCTATCCTTATGAAGTCTTGAATTCCCAGATTTTCTAAAAACACTCCTGAGGAAGCAGTAGTTTTAAAGAAAAACGAAACATCTGCGCTGAGCTCTCCATGGAAGGTGGGGAAATGTAGGTAGGATGTCTCTGTGTTGAAGGATGCTGAATTCCAAAATGTTCCTGTTTTTTTAAAATTAAAAATTAAGTGATAGATACAGTGTTATCTAATCTTGACAGTATAACTTTTATAACCAATTAAACAAAGGAAAGTGCCCAGGTCTGGGAATGGGTTGCAATGTTCAGGGAGTCTAACTTCCACAAAAGCCTCCTGCTTAGTTTATAAAACAAATAGTGGGGTTCTTGGAGACATACAAAAATGATTCAGCAACAGTAATTAAGGTTCTCAGTTCAGACAACCAAAAACCAATTAAAGGGAAATAAAACACCTGGCATCTCAGCTAGAAAGTCCAGTTAGGCCCTCATGTATCCTTTTATAAAGTAAACAAATATAGCGTCTTTGAATGAAGTGCTATACCTATATTAGCCAGTATAAACTATAATTCACAGTTGTTATGTATATTTCTCACACAAAAAGGAAAAAAAGTGAAGCCTAGTGAAGTTTCATTAGAGATCACAAAGAAGGTAGGATACAGCTCCTAGTAATTACTGTGGAAGGAATTAAAAAAAAAAAATTAAAAATTATGAAAGTTCTTCTCCTTTGGATGACTGTAGTTCAGAAATTCATGTGCATTCTTACTTACATGATAAATCCAATGTAAGTCTGTTTTGCTCAAAGAAAAGGTCACAAGATACAATATAGATATTTTGCTGGTATGATTTTTCTTTAAGATAGCATTTAATCAAATTTTTTAGATTTTGTTCTTGATTATTAAAAGGTTTATGTAAAATCTCTAATAACACCCTCTTCTAGTAAAAACATAATCTGCATTTATGATGTTCAACTAGAAGTACCTTGATATTATTGCTGTATTCTTACAGATCTATCTGTATTTCTTCATTAAGCTATACTGCTTTCTAAATCAAATGAGGCATTCAATACCTTCTTATCTAGTTGAACAAGGCCATTACACGTTCTCCTGATAATGCTGTGATCTGATTCTAAATACTACACAAAACTATGATTTTTGTTTTTTGCTCCTGACACTCTCTTGTCTCTATCCCACCAGCCATAGGGATGGACGAAGGGATAAGTAGGAAGAAACAACAAATCAACTCATGGTTAAAAGACTGGAGTAAACGGCAGGACTTGGGATTCTTTGAGCACAGGCTGATCTACAGGTCACCAGGCATGCTTGGAGCAGGTGGGGGAAGCCTAACCCAAAGGGGAAAAAACATATTGGGACAGGAGTTAGCAGGGCTCATTAAGAGAGCTTTAAACTAGATTTGAAGGGGGACGAGGTTGGAACCAGGGTTACTAAGGTGGTGCCTGGGAGCAGCGCACCAGTGCTATTAGGTAAAGGTGCCAGCCCTTCCAGAGAAATGGTGGGACAATTAGCCCAGCTGAAGTGCGTCTACATGAATGCACGCAGCATGAGCAACAAACAGGAAGAGCTGGAGGCCATCATGCAGGAAGAAAACTATGATCAAGTTGCCATCACAGAAACATGGTGGGAGGACTCGCATAACTGGAGTGCTGTGATCGATGGCTACCAACTTTTCAGAAGGGACAGGCAAGGAAAGAGAGGTGGTGGGGTGGCCCTTTATGTTAAGAACAGTATTATATGCCTAGAACTCAGCAATATGCACGATGACAGTGTTGAGTGCCTATGGATAAGAATCAAGGGGCAGACCAGTAAGGCAGACATTGTGGTGGGAGTTTGTTATAGACCCCCAAACCAGGATATAAAGGCTGATGAAGTATTCTATAGGCAGCTGACAGAGGCCTCACGATCACTCTCCCTTGTACTCATGGGGGACTTCAACTTCCCTGATATCTGCTGGCAATATAACACAGCAGAGAGGCAACAGTGCTGGAGATTCTTGGAGTGCGTGGAAGACAACTTCCTAACGCAGCTGGTGAGGGAACCAACTAGGGAAAGTGCCCTACTGGACCTGCTGATAGTTAACTCAGAAGGTCTTGTGGGGGCCGTTGGAGGCCGTCTTGGACAGAGTGATCATGAAATGACAAAATTTTCGATTCTTGCTGAAGTAAGGTGGGGGGCCAGCAGGACTGCCACCATGGACTTACGAAGGGCAGACTTTGGCCTCTTCAGGAGCATGGTTGAGGGTGTCCCTTGGGAGACAGTCCTTAAGGGCAAGGGTGCCCAGGAAGGCTGGTCGTACTTCAAGGAGGCACTCTTAAAGGCTCAAGAAAGAGCCATACCCAAGTCCCAAAAATCAAGCAGGAAGGGAAGAAGACCAGCCTGGCTAAATAGAGAGCTTTGGCTGGAAATCAGGAACAAAAAGAAGGTTTATAATCTTTGGAAAAGGGTCCTGGCAGGCAAGGAGAAATACCAGGAAGTGGTGAGGATATGCAGGGGGAAAATTAGAAGGGCCAAGGCTCAAGATGAGCTCATCTTGGCCACTAAAGTCAACAACAACAAAAAGGGTTTTTTTCAGTATGTAAACAGTAAGAGAAAGATTAGGGATAATGTGGGCCCACTGATGAATGAGGTGGGCATCCTAGTAGTGGAAGAGACGGAGAAAGCAGAGTTGCTGAATGCCTTCGTTTCTTCAGTCTTCACTGTTAGGACTGCCCCTCAAGAATCTGTGGCCTTGGAGGCAAGGGGAACGGTATGGAGAGAGGAAATTTTTCCTCTAGTAGAGGAGGACCAGGTTCGGGACCACTTGGCCAAACTGGACATTCATAAGTCCATGGGCCCTGATGGGATGCACCCGCGAGTGCTGAGAGAGCTGGCAGATGTTATTGCTGGGCCACTCTCTATCATCTTTGAAAAGTCATGGAGAACAGGAGAGATGCCTGAGGCTGGAGGAAGGCCAACATCACTTCAGTCTTCAAAAAGGGCAAGAAGGAGGACCCTGGGAACTACAGACCAGTTAGTCTCACTTCTGTCCCTGGGAAGGTAATGGAGAGAATCATTCTAGATGTCATCTCCAAACAAGTTGAAGAGCTGGGGGTTATTGGAAGTGGGCAACATGGGTTTACCAAGGGTAAATCATGTTTGACCAATCTGATAGCCTTCTATGATGCTATAACCGGTTGGATGGTTGGATGAGGGGAGGGCAGCAGATGTCATCTACCTTGACTTCAGCAAGGCTTTTGACACTGTCTCCCATAACATCCTCATTTGGAAACTAAGGCAGTATGGGCTGGATGAGGGGACAGTGAGGTGGATTGAGAACTGGCTGTGTGACAGGACTCAAAGGGTAATGATTAATGGAGCAGGTTCAAGTTGGAAGCCTGTAACCAGTGGTGTCCCCCAGGGGTCAATACTTGGTCCAGTGCTATTCCATATATTCATCAGTGACCTGGACGAGGGGACAGAGTGTATCCTCAGCAAGTTTTCTGATGATACCAAACTGGGAGGGGTGGCTGACACCCCGGAGGGCTGTGCTGCCATCCAGAGAGACTTGGACAGGCTGGAGGGCTGGGCAAGGAAGAACCTCATGAGGTTCAACAGGGAAAAGTGTAGGGTCCTGTACCTGGGGAAGAAAAATGTCAGGCACCAGTACAGGTTAGGGGTGGACCTGCTGGAGACAACTTCTGAAGAGAAAGATCTAGGGGTCGTGGTGGACAGCAAAATGACAATGAGCAAGCATTGTGCTCTTGTGGCCAGGAAGGCCAATGGAATCCTGGGCTGCATAGGGAAGAGTGTGACCAGCAGGTCAAGGGAAGTCATTCTCCCCCTCTATTCTGCACTGGTGAGGCCACAACTGGAATACTGCGTCCAGTTCTGGGCTCCCTAGTTCAAGAGGGACAGGGAACTACTGGAAAGAGTCCAGCAAAGGGCAACAAAGATGATTCAAGGATTGGAGCACCTCCCTTATGAAGAAAGACTGAGAGAGCTGGGACTTTTTAGCCTGGAGAAGAGAAGGCTGAGGGGAAACCTTATTAATGCTTACAAGTATCTCAAGGGAGGGTTGAAGGAGGAGGGAGCCAGACTCTTTTCAGTGGTTGCCAGTGAGAGGACGAGGGGCAACGGGCACAAGTTGGAACATAAGAGGTCCCACTCAAATATGAGGAAAAACTTCTTCACAGTAAGGGTGACAGAGCCCTGGAACAGGCTGCCCAGGGAGGTGTGGAGTCCCCTTCTTTGGAGATTTTCAAGACCCGCCTGGATGCAGTCGTGAGTAACATGCTCTGACAAGCTCTAGGCAATCCTGCTTTAGCAGGGGAGTTGGACTAGATGATCTCTATGGTCCCCTCCAACTCTAAAAATTCAGTGAAATTCAGTGAAATTCAGTGAAATACAGTGAACACAAAGGCCTGGTCCACAGCCCCGTGAAGTGAAACCAAAGTCCATTCACTCATTCCTCCTGACTTTTTGCAGAGTTTTAATCAACGTTCAAATCCCACACACAGAAAAGCAGCATGGCATGATATTGATACATATTTTGATGATTGCTTGCTGTGCCACTCACCACATGGGAGTACTGCCAGCCATCACAAGTTAGAGCAGCCATCAGGACAACTTTTACATGGTAGGGCAGAGCTGTGAACGGATGACTCAAGCTGGGAAGGGAAAGCATAGCTTTGCACCCGGTTCTTCTGCACTGCCTGCTAGGGTCCTTGGAATTATCATCATGTGCAAAGTGCAATCAGCCTAAGGCCTTACATATTGGGATCACTTTTCAGCCTGTGTTCCTCAACTGTTTCAACTCATGGCTCCCACAGAGCAAACTTCACCAGAGTTATGAGTTAAGTACATAACAGCTATTTAAAAAACAATGGGCTAGCTGGTATCAGTATTTCAAAAGCAATAGGAAGTTTAATACTAGTAATGCAAAATTGGTAAAACATTGCTAGTAAAAAAAGACAATAGTGGCAGTATTCCAGTAGAATAATGATACAATTAGCTTCAATTAGGCATTTGAATTATCTCTGTAAGTAAAATGGAGACATTGGGGGAGGGCAGGGATAAGAAGTTTTATTCTTCCTCTCTGTTTCCTGTCTTCTCTTGTCTAGTTATTCTTTTTCTCTGCTCTGAAAAATGTGTGATTTATGAATGTTAAGTTGCTGTATCAATGAAGCACATTAAATATAGATCTAGAAATAGTATATTTCAAAGCATCTTATGCCGTTGTAAATCAGGGTGGGAAAAGAATTTCTTAATTTTACAGTATATGGGTCACAGTCTCCTATTTAGTTTTCTGGAACTGCCAAACACCATGTACTTAGAAATCAATAATATTTAGCATTTTTTCTGAGTAGTAAGCCTGCAGTCTAAAAACAAAGATCCCATTTGTTATAAATAAAACAGCAATATTTTTTTTGCAATATTTTTTGCAATATAGTATTGCAAAAATTACTTTAGATTTTGGCATATACTAACTAGTCTTACCAACTTGAAATTGTAAAGTGAAAAAGGAACAACTAAGAATAAGGTAGATAAATTACCTATTTTAATGTTGCAAAGATAAAGTGACTATAGAGACAATTGTGCAATTGCAAATCACAGCGCTCAAATTGTAATCAAAACTGAAATCTGTTTATTATTTGAATCATTTTTTCTTAATATCTCTCAGTGTCGTATCATACATTCTTTCAGAGTGAAACATCAGCAGGAATGTTAAGTGCTGAGGTAGAGAAAACAAAGATCTTTTGTTGCCAAATGATATTTTCTGTACATGTTTTTTTGACTAGTCTTCCCTCTTCCCCAAACAAAACAAATCTTTCATTGACATGATACATAAAATACCACCCATGTCTTAAGGACTGACATAGCTAAGGCACACTACTGTTAACCTGGAGGTGCTAGCTGTGTTCTCAAAGCAACTCTAGTCTTTGTGAAGATGACTGTTATTGTGCCTGCCATCTTTTCCAAATTGTCCCTCTTAGAGGGATTTTGTGAAACACTTAAAAGGTACTGGGAGAGCTTCCAGCAGAGAGTGCTCTTCTCTGTAAAAAACAGATTCTGGTCTCTGGTACACTGACACATCTTTGAATTTCACTGGAATGTCACTGTGATCAGTTTATAAGTGCACATTAGTAGTAATGAAGGTTAATACTGTAGAAAGTGTGCTCATTGTAAATTGTAGATGCCTGTCTCATCCACACTACTAGCTTATCTGACCTTATTTAAACTACAGTTGATCAGGATTTTGCCTGATGTCTTTGGTCCGCTCCTCCCTATCTGGCTTCTTAAACTGATCTTTAAATTATGTGATCATGTATTATTTGTATCCTAATGGATTTATTTGTTTCACAGAATCACAGAATTGTCAGAGTTGGAAGGGACCTCTAGAGATCTAGTCCAACTCCCCTGCTAAAGCAGGATTGCCTAGAGCACATTACTCAGGACTGCATCAAGGTGAGTCTTGAAAATCTCCAGAGAAGGGGACTCCACGACCTCCCTGGGCAGCCTGTTCCAGTGCTCTGTAACCCTCACTGTAAATAAGTTTTTCCTTGTATTTGAATGGAACTTCCTATGTTCCAGCTTGTGCCTGTTGCCCCTTGTCGTATCTCTAGAAACCACTGAAAAGAGTTCGGCTCCATTAATCCTTAAACCCACCCTTTAGGTACTTGTAAACGTAGATAAGGTCTCCCCTCAGCCTTCTCTTCTCCAGGCTAAAGAGCCCCAGCTCTTTGAGCCTTTCCTCATAAGCGAGGTGCTCCAATCCCTTAATCATTTTAGTTGCCCCACTTTAGACTCTCTCCAGTAGTTCCCTGTCTCTTTTGAACTGGGGAGCCCAGAACTGGACACAGTATTCCAGTTGTGGCCTCACCAGTGCAGAGGGGAAGAACGACCTCCCTCGACCTACTGACCACACTCTTCCCTATGCAGCCTAGGATTCCATTGGCCCTCTTGGCAACAAGGGCACATTGCTGGCTCATGGAAAGTTTGCTATCCACCAGGACTCCCAAATCCTTCTCCTCAGTAGTGGTTTCCAGAAGATCCACCCCTAACTTATACTGGTGCCTGGAGTTCTTCCTCCCCTGGTGCAGGACCCTACATTTGCCCTTGATGAACCTCATTAAGTTCTTCTCTGCCCAGCTCTCCAGCCTGTTCAGGTTACGCTGGATTGTGGCACAGCCCTCTGGAGTGTCAGCCAGCCCTCCCAGTTTGGTATCATCAGCGAACTTGCTGAGGATACAACTGTCCCCTCGTCTAGGTCATTGATGAATATGTCGATGAATATGTTGGTTGTTTGTTTTGTTTGGATTTGACATTTTTTGGGGGGTGTATGGATGTGTGGAGTTGCTTTCCTTTTCTTCCTGTGCAAAACCAAGGAGGAAAATCACCACTACCCATTACATGGTTTAGTAACATCTATTTTTTTTCCATATTTGCCCAATATTTCTGTCAGTTTTGCTACAAGAAAAAATTTCCCTTCATCCAGCATAGCAGAGAGGAGGCCAAAATTACCGAGAAGTGTTCAAATTGCTTCTTCTAAAGCTATCCTCTTAACATTATGAAGTCTGACCAGCTGGTAACTGTTTGCCTCTGAGAATTCGTGGAGCTCAGCTGTCCCATTTGTATCACTACTTGCAGCTTCACTACATTGAAGCTTATTATAGGATTAAAACACCAGAAGGGAAAACTGTGATCATCTAGTCCAAGCCCTGATATGCCACAGACTGTATAAATTCCCTGAATAATTTCTCGGTTGAAAAAGAGCATTTATTCTAGGAAAAATATGTAAACAATTAAATTAAAAATTGACCATTTATAGAAAACTTACAAGCGCTCTGTCAATTTATATATGTATATATGCATGCACACACACTCAGCCCATTGCACTAGCTTCAAATCCTGACTACTGGATCTTTCTCTGATTTTCTCTCCTGTTTTCAAGAACATAATTTGAAAGCTCTAACTTTCTGAAATTGCATTTAAATTGAGCGTATCACCTCAGATTTTGCCCAAGTTAAGCAAAGAGATTAAGTTTAAGAGGCCTTCACTAAAATATGCATCTCTTAACTTCCCTAATGCAATCCTTTAACCTTACACCCTTTTAATGTAATGTAAAACTGTAACCATCGGCTTGTATTAAACTTCTTGATTATGCAAGAAGCAGTAAAGAGGATCAAAATAATGTTGATTAGGCTAAGGTTAGGACAAGAATAAATTAATATTGTAAAACTAAGTAATAATCATAAGTGAACACTCAGCATACAAATACTTCTGCTATTAACGGTCAAAGACATGCCCTGATTTTTCAGGGTACTGCAGATATGGGAAAGAGGTTTTTTTGGCCAAACTTAGAAATTTGCTGCTTTAATGAAGATATCACTTATGATCAGTTAGTACAGTCTCTAAAACTATTATATCCAATGTTCACACTAGGGGTTTTTTTGTTTAAATATCAAACTGAGAACTCAGGTTGAATGGATTATTGGCTCACATTTACCTGCTTGTACTTCATAGATGAATTTGTACATTTCCTTTTTTTTTAAATTTAAACTAGTACGTGACACTTGTCAAATGTTTTAGTGGACTCCAAGTATCTCACCTCACTAGTATTGCCTTTAACAGCACTAAAATCCCTCAAAAGTTTAGCCATATTGACTACATATAAACTCATGCTAAATGATGTATTGTCTTTACATTGCATTGCACTATCCCTATATTATGTTTTATCCAACTACGTTCTATATTAAATTTTATTTTCGGGCCAAGAATGAATCTGATGCTGACACACTTTGACACACTAGTTTTCTCTCAGTGTTCTGGATATATTTGAATGTTCTAATAGTTCTTGGAGCTTCATAGTAATAAATCAGACTATTTCAAGTCAGTACTTGCAAGGAAAACAATAAAAAACCCCTTTGAATGGTGTGGTTTTATAAAAGTCTACCCATATTAACTGACTCTCTATTGAAGTTTAATCAAAATATGGATTTACAAAAACAATGGAGATGTGTCTTTCTTTTTTATGAGAAACATGGTATTTCTATCTATTAATGGCCAAAAGTTTCTTCTGTTCTCATATGCTTCAAAATCCTTCCTGTCACCCTAGTCAGTTGATATAGGTTAATTTTAGTCATAACTTTCATTATATTTAGATATATTTTGCAATCTGATACCAGGAGTGCTGGCATGCAGTTTATTAAAAACATTGTTTTGTACAGCAGAATAGGGAATATAGAAATTAATCCCTAGTATTTTAAAGGTCACAGAACTGGGTGAATACTACTCATACCTATAGAACTGAGTGTCACCAGATCCTATGGCCTAATTTCTCTTGATGGCCATATTCCTCTAGAATATCATGACTGCTTTCATTGCATTTTGGCATCTTAGAAATATAGATATCTAACCCTATCACAAATGATGAGAAAAATCACTAATATCTGAATGAAATTCTCTATATAAAAATAACTGTACTAGTATATTGTTACTCATTCTGTTTTTGTTATAGCAAATATGGTTTGGCTTTCTATAAGTACTACATTTTATTGAAGAGAGTCAATCCATTAAACCTAAAATGAAACCAAGTACTGTAATCCAATGTTAAATAGAAGAGTGAAAATAGGAGTGCAACATTTGAGTTATGGTGCATGACTTCTTAGAAGTACCTGAAGAACTAACTCCAACTTGGAAATTTAGTCAAGGGAGTGCATGGTTTATGACAATTCAATTCCATGAATTGTTTAGGGGTCTACTTTATTTTGCTGTGGGCATAAATAATTATTTTTACCTCTAAGTAGATGTCTGACAAGGAATAGATTATTGATGCAATGAGAATTTATGATCTTTTGGTTTTGAATCATTTTACAAAATACTACCTGTATCACAAATACAAGTAAACCTTTTCCCCACATTTTCATATGGTATATCAGTCAGTTATTGTGAAGAACTTATGCTCGCCAGAAGGAACAAAAAACATCTTTAATAAAAGGTTATCCACTATGAAGTAGAATTCTATAATTTAGTTTTAGAGAGTGAAGCAGAAACAAGCAATAATCTCTGTGGAGAGTACAAATCACAACTGTAAATTCAAAAATATCTATTTTTCCTTGTTTGACATCACTTCTGAGAAATGGTTATTTGCTACCAGATCTTTTTTGTGTTCTCCACCTATCCAAAGGTGCAGAAGAAAATAAATGTAATTAAAAGTGATTTTAATTAGATTCTCATGGGTGTCTGCAACCACAGATTAGAAAAAAATCTTAATAATGGCCTACTTCCTTCCTGCAGCTTCAAAATGCTACCAATATATTGTTGTTGATCCTACAAGAGAGTTTAGACTTGTTTTATCATTTTTGTCTAGTGTGAAATTCAACATGTAGAACTCAGAAACTACTATAACTCATGGCTTTTTACATTTTCTGGAAAATTGAACTTTAAAGAAAATTTTCATTATAAAAATTGCTGCTGATACATAAAGGCCATTTAAAAAAATTTTTATGTCATACACTCACTCATTTCCATTATAATAACTAAAATAATAGAATAGAGTAGAATAATTTTTGTAATGTATATAATTNATATACGATATATAATATAGAACATATTATATGATACTTAATATTTATATACTTTATTATATATTATAATATAATTAATGATTCACCCAGGGAAGATAGCTGGTTTCCACATTTTAAGATTTGTCATAGCTGGGGTCAGGTTATGTAATTAATAGTAGTTTGGAACTTGGTGAGTAGTGAAATTGAAATTTCCCCCACTAATTAGTGCTACGCAAACTGTAAATACTTCTGTTTCATTGCTGTCATGTTGTTGGTTTCATTGTCCCTAGCCACAACAGAGGCCTGCTGCGTTATAGGCTGTATAAGCATGGTCAGTCAATTGATGGGAGTGGTTAGGCCCCTCTGTTTAACATTTGTAAGACAATATATACATACTACTTCCAAGTTTAGGTCCTGCAGGAAAACCATTGATAAACAAGAGTGAGTATGGGGGAGGCCACCAGAATGTTTGGGCCTGGAGTACTTTTCCTGCCCATCAGGCTGAAAGCAGGGATAGTTCATCCTGGAGGAGGGGACAGCTTTGTGCAGAATCTGACAGCAGCCCCAAAAACCTAAAGAGAAATCATCAAGAAGATGGAGCCAGGCTCTTTACACCGGGATAAGCTGTATCAAAGACAAGGAGTATAAGTTGAAACAACAGAGTTTTAGGTTTGATCAAAGTAAAAAGATATCGTCAACGAGGACAGCCAAACAGTGCAGTAGGCTGCCTAGAGAAACGGTGTGGGGTCCGTCCTTTGGGGCTTCATGCCCCAATTTGACAAAGCCCAGAGAGACCTGGTCTGACCTCACAGCTGATCCTGCTGTAAGTCCTTTCCACTTTCCCGCTCCTTCCACTCTGAATTATACCATAACCCTGCATCACAACCCTATGAAGGGAATTGCTTTTTTCATAGGTAGGATAAACAATCAGCTCACAATCAGATGTCAGACCAGTAAAAAGTACCCAACAGGGCTTTTTTTCATGTCTTATAATTTTATTAAGAAAATTAGAATTCACTCTTGTAACACACAACTGTTAACAAATCTTCCAGGCATGATTACCCTGGCAAGTAACGGGAATGAAAATGGAAATGACATAAAAATAAATACATGCTAATTTATATTTATTTATCTGTGCAGTCTCCTGAGTGAGCCTAAAAGTTCAGACCAATACTTCTTTACTGGTATTCATTTCCTCTGGTTCATAAAGGCTGAAGAAATTTGAAAAATAAACACAGCATCATATGATGAAAGAGGAAAATCAGATAACAAATAAAAATAGATATGTATAATTATTTGAAACAATAGTGAAGGTCATGAAAACTCAGAGTAACATTCGATGTAAATCAGTTTAGCTTATTAAATATTTTATTCCCTTACTCAACTGTAGACAAAATCCTGCCCATTCAACTCCTTAGTTAAGATCTTCAGGATGATACATAGCATTGCTTTTCCTGACTTTTGATTACAAACAGCAGTAGCCGTAGTATTTTGTGCAATATTTTACTACTGAACATACACTTGGTCTGTTCTGTTTGCCAATGAGGATTGAAATTAATGAAATCAGAAATGTGATCACAAATCTTCAATAAGGTATCGGTTTTGCTCCAGCTATCTCATTACCTTTAAATGGTTTTTTTCAAACATGATATTTTTCTGGTTACTACATACATATTCTAGATGTACAAGCGTTATGTTTTGAATTACTGTATAACTTCCTAAATTTTGAATTCTTATGTGGAGTTGAAATTTTGCTCATAGCTACTGCATATAGTGGATTAATCTCCTTTAGTATAATTTTCTTAGTTGTACAAATTCTCCAAGGAGTTAAAATGCTTAAGGTTTGGTGATAGAGGTATGCATAACTAGTGAAGGGTATATCTCTCCCACAACATGGAAACCAGTTATGAATTCCCCTTCACATAAAGTTTTGTTCATAACTTAATTCAAATTCCATAAAACCACTGGATTTTGTACTCAAAATATCTGTTTGAAAGCTATACTATTTCTTTTTTCACTATTGATATGTATTATCAAAAATATATCTTTACAATTCTACCCTTGTTTGCACTGGACCATGGCATTTTTTCTTTTTCCTTTCTAATTAAAAGAACCGGATGAAATTTTTATAAAAGTGTATCTTACTCTGTTCAGCAGACAAAATTTAAAAATTATTGCAGTCAAACCCCACTGCTGCTTAGCAAACTCTGCAGTTGTTACTTACTGTCACCACGGCAAAGCAAAGGCCCCAGTTTGTAAGCTGCTTCAGAATTTGGTCTGTTGGTATCTGTGATGACAATTTCAGTTACCGGCAGATGCTCCTTGTAGGAGAGGAATCCAGTATCATTAGTCCTGAAAAGGTAAAATGAAAGACTTCTGAAAACATTTTATTATCATTGATACATATCTGGGGAAAAGGAAGTAACTAAATTCTTTGAAAAAGTGCTGCATAACTGGATAATACAAGCAACTGTAAATACAAACATATGCTTTGGTATTGATATTGTGATCATTTGTCAGGACTGAAATAATTTCATGGGAAATGGGCAGTTTTATGATTAAGCATGTCTGCATGAGCATAAGAAAACTCTTTTTGACATAAATGGGTACTAACTGGCTGCCTAAGTTAATGTATTTGCCCAGTCAGTAATTTGATGTTACTGAGGATATATTTGATCTATAATGGTCTGTAGCTTCACTATGGAATATTGAATGGTTTAGTATAACTTCAAAATAAGTCTAGCTTCTTTTTTTTACTTCTTGACAAATGTTTAAAAAAATAGAAAAATAGAAAATCATGTTGAGTATACAGGAACAGCAGAATATGCTACAAATATGTAACTCACAGAAAAAGAAATATGCAACCTAGCATTCAGAGCACGCACCTAGCACTTGTAAACTTAAGCAAATTCCTTGTTTAAAAATCTTTGCTAACTTAGTGTCACAACTGAATTTCTGAATTTCATAAGACCAGTTTTGACCCTAAAATTGCTTCCCATGAAACCACAGAAACTTTCAATCACTCAGGACCGTTCTGGAAAATTCAATTGGTTCATTCAATCCATTTATAGTTGAATCTTCCCTTTAATAGATAAAGCAAACGGCTCAGACACAACAGCATAAACTCAGAGAAGGGAGAGAATCTGGAACTCGCACTGCTCAGGGATTAAACACAAGACACACACCTCATCCAGCAAGTCGCGTTTCTCTGGGAACATGGTTGGGTTTAGTAACCCTTTCTCTCAATACAGCATGCACTGGGATTGAGAAAAAAGGAAGAGATAACATTCCTTGCGCTGAATGAAATTAGTGGGTTTTTTCTCCCCCTCCTCTTCCCTTTACTAAGATCACCATCTTTCCCCTGTATACAATTTCTTTTTGTCTGTTTTGGACCACAGTGCACACAAATGTATTTTTTTTTTCCACAAACCTTTTTACCTAAGTGAGGAATGCAAAACATTTTTAAAAACTGTTATTTATTGATGAGGTGAAACACTACAGATTTCTAATTTAGAACTGAAAAAAACCTCTCAAAACACTGGGAGCTTGATAAAACTATGCTGCAAACTAAGGGAAACAGTAGAAACTAAATTACGACATCTGCAAAAAGGATCTGCATTTTTTCAGATTCTTAGGAACAGATTTTCTTACAAAAATATCTGTTTTGTTTTAGACTTCTAGAGATTTAAAGATTTTGATTGGTCAAACAAGGAGTTTTAGAGCTAAATCTATGTCCAATCTATGAAATAAAATAGATTTCACTATAAAAACAGAACATCTAAACTGTATTTTAAAAGTCTCACTGTGTTTAAATCTGGTTTTCTGTGCACAGAAAGCATCTCAAATAAGCATAGCTTCTACCTACTTCTTCTGCTCTATAAACGGTATTGAGACAACTGATTCAAACCAGTAGTCTCCAGGGAACCAAATGTAACATTAAGCACACCTACCAAAAAAAAGTGGAAACAAAACCTCCGTAACATTGGAGTTGCTGGGATAAGTATCCATTTAAAAAGAAAAGTATACTTTCAAGAGTGGACACATTCAGAAATATAAACCAGAAGTAATAATATTTTCAATGTAATACACCTAATCAACATATGTAATTTACTCAAAGTGGTTATAGTGAAGACTGGCATGTCATCCTCTATCTACTTAATTTACAAGTATGTTATCACTATAAATTAACCTATGAATGTAAGCATGTATTGAATGACAAAACTGAGCAATAGGATGTTACATATATTAGAAACTACTCAAAATCTTGTCTCAAAACGCATTTGTCTTTTAACACTTATATTGCTGTTGCAAATCAAAAATTGTTTGTATTTTTGTACGGTACAGTAATAGGGAAATTCCCAGAATTTTGTGTACGTGTTTAGTCTCTTTATTGGAATGAGTACAGCAGATATCATTCTGACTTTTACAGCAGATGCAAACTTTTTTCCTACAGATATTTTTGAAGCTTGTGAAGAATTTTTCTTTGACTAACTCTTCATTGTATTTCCATTTCTGTATCTGCTGAGTTCCCTGGTCATGATGAGAGAATAAACATTTTCCAACCAAATTCACTAGTTGTTCCTTTAAAGGAAGAGTGGATATCTAGACAGAGGAGAAAATAATGCATTTTTTTATTTTGTACACATGAAGAAGTTCCTAAGTACCTTCCTTATATTTGTAATGATTGTAACAGCGTTATTAATCTTACATCATCTGTTATGTTACTTATTTGAACAGGATCATAAAAAACATTAAGGATTTCAAGTGGAAGATCTACATTTTAGAAATCCTTCTATCCCCTTAAACTAGGATTCCATATGTGTACTTCACTTTGCTTTATTCCTCTGATAGCAAGGGTGTCCATATATAATTATCTAAGTTGTGAATGACAAAAAGGGGTAAAAAGTCTAAACTTAAAAGTGTAGCCAAAAACTATGCTAAAAATTAACTGACTTTTTTCCAATACCTTTTATTTTTGCCTTAATTACTTTCAGTATTCTTAAACTAATAACTGAAGTTGTACAAAAGACGAGAGTTAATGTCTTAATACCAAACATGCAATATACCACAAAACTAGAAAGTATCCGTATAAAATCAAACTATCCTCAGAATTCAGAGTGAAAGAATTAACTTGTGTATATATTAATATATGTATGTATGCTGTTATTAGTATAGTATATTNTTCTATATCAAAGAAACAGGTGACACTTTGGTAATTTAAATTTACAACACCTTTGATGTTCTAAATGTCCAAAGACCTGTATATATTCTTTATTTACTTTATCGGAAAAATATTGTGAATAAGCAAGAGTAAAAAGTCACCATTCATCTCTGTCTGCATCACAATTGCAGTAATGCTGGGAATCAATGCAGCTTCCCTCTAATCCACAAGCACATTTTTGTACAGCAGGCAAGGAACCTCCCCAGTAAGTCTGTGTTTCATTGGTTCTTCCAATCCACCAGCTCAGTGGCATCCCATCTAAAAGTTAGGTTAGAGAAAATCAGTGCCCAGTCTTGTCTCCTACTTCTCCCAGTTTTTCTTATCTAAACAACTTTCCAAAAAGGTTAAGCAGAAGAAAATTACCCCTTACATCTAAAAACTTTAAACAATTGGAAAAAAAATATTACTGCCTTTACTTGACAAGTAATGATTCATTTTAATACTTCATTATCAGGTATTAAATGATTGTCACAGGTTTTTGCTGCACTCTTGGAAAAGAGAACTTGCAGTCCAGAATTCATCCAGCCATGATATTAGAATAATTTATCTTAAGCAGTCCATTTATATAATTCATTTTAAAATGTTCCATGAAAAAGGATATGGCATCACCCTAAAAATCAAGGTAGTTTATATTCCCAAGTAAAGATCCATTTCAGATCATGGAACTACCAGCAATAGAACGAGAAGGATTATAGAAAAGCTATGCAGAAATTATCTCATCCTGCTACCAGAAGTACTGTAGAGTATAGAGTGTTAATCAGAAATGGCCAAAGACAGCTGTTAGGTCACAGGGAGCAGATTCAGAATTTATACAATCAGAGACAGTAGAAATCATGTTTAATGGTGCTCCCATAACCAAGGTGATGTATTTGGTGAGCAGAAGGGAGGTTTCCCAAGACTATTACATCTCAGTGTGGTGCATCCGGTCAGCTTTGTTTGTAGAAAAATGATAGAACCAGATGTTTTCTTGATGTTACCACTGTATATTTAGCTTAAAGATGTTGCCACGCAAGCACAGCAACAGAAAATATATACAGAACAGACAATAGCTAAAAGATATGAAGCATAAAGATAAACCAACTTGAATCAGAAGGAAGAAGGGTGACAGATACAATGCATGAAAGCCTGCATGAAAGTCAAGGCATGAGAAGAAATAAGGTATTGTTAAATTTGAGAGTTTATTATAGAAGTGCTTCTGTATGCTGCTGTTGAAGTTCCAAGTTTTCAGCAGCAGATTTCCATGAAGAATCTGGAATTTATCCCAGTCTCAACTTTATAATTATCACTGCTTATTAAACCTCAGTGTTAGATAAGACCTCTGTTACACTGAGAATCTCTCAGATTGTGAACTTATTGACTGCATTCATTACCACACAACTGTCGGCTCAGTAGGGCAAAAACCAGTGTAAACACTTTCTGGAAAAGTCAAACATGCATAATGGTATCAAGGTCCAATATCAGTGTTTATGTTTGCAAGCCATCACAGGAGGAAGAAAACCTAGGGAAAGTTTAGAATAATTTATCAGACAACACTTTAAAAAGCCTGTAACAACTAAGACTGTAAAAAGAAGAATATTTCTGCTGTTTCAACAGCATGCTTTAGCTTTATATTGTAGCCAGGAATTAATATTTCCAGTCTTTTGCTGGTGACATTAGGGTATGTTTAAAAACTGGTCTCTGTTATTTGTTCATACAGCAGGGTGATGAGAGAGTATTTAGTGAAATGCTGCAACTTCATACTAATTAGCCCAGATAGACATCCCTACTTTGGCAGAAAATATTGCATAAGCAAAATAAAGATACTAATTAAAATGCCTAGAGATTTCTTCATAATGATCACATAAATGTATTAACAGGTCTTTAATGACATCATTTGTAAATACTATCAAGGCTGATTGAATATAATGTATTTTTAAAATGCAATCAGTTAAGAATTACTGTGTGGACTGCATGTTCCAAAAAATATTTCATGTGACCATCATAAAATTTTGCATTTATCAGGCATAGCTAGTAGAGATTATAGATAGCAAAAGTGGGATGTATTAAAATGTACAGGAAAATTGATAGTGTACATATATGCATGGAAAAAGGGCAAACGTAGCCCCATTTTAAAAAAGTAAACCTGGGGAACTACTTGCTGGTCAGTCTAACCTCTGTGCCCAGCAAGATCATGGGGCAGATCCTCCTGGAATCTCTGCTAAGGCACATGGAAAATAAGGAGGTGATTGGTGATAGATAATATGACTTCACCAAGGTCAAGTCATGCCGGAAAAATCTATTGGCCGTCTACGATGGTCCTACAGCATTGGTAGATAAGGGGAGAGAAACAGACATTATTTATGTGGACTTATGCAAAGTGTTTGACACTGTCCCACATGACATCCTGGTATCTAAATTGGAAAGGCATGAATGTGACAGATGGACCACTCAGTGGATAAGGAACTGGCTAGATGTCTGCACTCAGAGCGTTGTGGTCAATGGCTCAATATCAAAATGGAAACCAGTGACTAGTGGTATTCCCCAGGGGTCAGTACTGGGACTGGTGCTGTTTAATGTCTTTGTGGGAGACACGGACAGTGAGATAGAGTGCACCCTCAGCAAGTTCGCCAATGACGTCAAGCTGTGTGGCGCAGTTGACATGCTGGAAGGAAGCGATGCCATCCAGAAGGACCTGGACAGGCTTGAGATGTGGGCCCATGAAAACCTCATGAAGTTCAACCAGGCCAAGTGCAAGGTCCTGCATGTGGGTTGAGGCAATCCCAAGCACAAATACAGGTTGAGCGGAGAGTGGATTGAGAGCAGCCCTGATGGGTGCTGGTGGATGATAAGGTCAACATGAGTTGGCAATGTGCGCTCACAGCCCAGAAAGTAAAATACATCCTGGGCTGCATTAAATGAAGCATGGCAAGCTTTACAAGGGAGGAGATTCTCCCCCTCTCCTCTGCTTTCATGAAACACTGTTTCATGAAACCTGAAGTACTGTTTCTAGCTCTGGAGTCCTCAACACAGGAAGAATGTGGACCTGTTGGAATGGCTCCAGTGGAGGGCTGTGAAGATGATCAGAGGACTGAAACACCTCTCCTATGAAGTCAGGCTGAGAGAGTTGGGGTGGTTCAGTTTGGAGAAGAGGAGGCTCCAGGCAGACCTTATAATGGCCTGCCAGTGATGAAAGGGACCTACAGGAGAGATGGGGAGGGACTCTTTATCAGGGAGTGGAGCGATAGGATGAGGGGTAACCATTTTAAATTGAAAGAGAGGAGACTTAGATGAGATATTCGGAAGATATTCTTTCGTGCGAGGGTGGTGAGGCACTGGAACTGGTTGCCCAGAGAAGTTGTGGATGTCCCATCCCTGGAAGTGTTCAAGACCAGGCTGGATGGGGCTTTGAGCAACCTATTCTAGTGGCAGGTGTTCCTGCCCATGTCAGGGGGATAGGAACTCGATGATCCCTTCCAGCCCAAATCATTCTACGATTCTATGATTTCATGAATCATATTTCACAGAATAAGCGTGTTTCAGTATAATGTTATTTGAATTTTATTTCAACGTGAGGAATGCTTCAGTTGTTATATATGAGTGATTGATTTCTTTTTGGTTTTTGCTTCGTAATTGTGACTATAAGGTCATTCAGAGAAACGTCCATAAAAATCAGCAAGCATATAAGTAAAGGTGATCTTAAATAGGAAAACTTATTGAAGACTATCTTCAGATGCTGAATAAATGAAACAACTGTGTCAGCAAGTCCAAAATTTCAAATACCCTCACTTTGCCTTCCTAAACTTCCCTCAAATTTTTGGAACATTTTTTATTTCAAACAGAATTTTTATTTAACTCTCTGAGCCCATTTAAATAGGTTGAGCATCCTATATAATTTAACTATAATTCACACATAATTGCAACTTCCTGAAAAAAAATTTCCAACAAAACTTCTAAAGTTTATGGTACTACATCACAGTGAGACAGTAAAAGCTAGAACACATACTTATTGGAGCAATCTGGAAATTTTATGTTTCACATAAAAATAGGTGAGAAATAAATTTCCAAAGCTCTCAAAAACATAGAACTAGATTTTTTAGTAACAGTTTTAAGTCTGAAATTACTACTCTTCAGAGAGAAAAAGTAATATGTTCTATCTTCTCTCCATAGTTTTCAATGGAAAGATATATCTTGAGGAAAAAACACATAAAACCAAGAGAGGACCCCTAATTCCTCTTCTTTTTACCAGCTCTCTGATATCCAGGAGATAGAAGAAAGAAGTATTTAATGGGGTGCCATGACCTTAACATTTTCAAAAGATTCTAGAATTTTCCCTTTCCATGATATCAGTAGGTTCTGAATTTATATTTGTAGAAAGAAAAAGATGATAGATTGGAGGATATTTGAAAAACTTGTTCTCACAGCCTCAGAGAAAAAAATCCCAGGGCTTACATTTTGTTGTGTTCAAAGTCTAAAAATATTTACCAGTATTCCTGTGCAATCTCATTGGCTCACAAAACAAAAAAAAAACAAAAAAACAAACAAACAAAAAAAAAAAAATTGTAGAAAGTCCTGCTTGCCCCAGTCACTTAGTTTATGTGACAGTTAATAACCAAAAGATATGAAATACCTAGAGACCACAATCTTGAACCCCTCTATGTGGTGTAAGCCAGGCTTTTGAACATCTAACCATAACTTTAATTTGGAGTCCATAGGTAAAAGGGAGGCTTATTGGGATGTGTTAAACAGTAAGTTCATCTTTTATGTTGTGGGGATGTTTTCAAGCAGATATTCTGCCAAGAGTGAGTTCTAGTTTAAGAAGTCCAGTCGTGTCCATGACATAATTAAGAAAAAAGACTATGTAAGGAAAGAGTTTAGAGGCAGAAACTGTTGCACTCAGAGGCATGCTCTCTGCTTAATAGAAAAGAATGCCAAGAAATCAATTTGAGCAGCTCAGACTTTCTGGTGGATAAGTCAAACAATTTCTCTTACTTTTTCAAAAGACAATAAATAATGAGATTTTTACTTCCGTATTATTTGAAGTACTTATAATGGATTTTCTTTGTAAAGTCTGTTAGCAGCCCTGTG
Source organism: Calidris pygmaea (assembly GCA_003697955.1). Lineage (NCBI taxonomy): Eukaryota > Metazoa > Chordata > Aves > Charadriiformes > Scolopacidae > Calidris > Calidris pygmaea. The sequence goes on from QJSC01014316.1 coordinate 312,437, forward strand.
TCAGTGAGAGATTTAAGTAGACTACGTATCTTCATTTTTCTTTAAATACATCAGATGATCTCCATTTTTCTCTTAAAACAATTATCCCTTTGTCAATAACCCACAGTTTAAATATTGCTTTTTTAATGAATGCTTATATTGGAGAGCTGAAATTTAGTGTTATTGATGCTTTTTGTCAAACACACACAATATGCTCCTTACATTTTCAAAATATTCAGCAATAAACTTCTGCTGACATCTATGCAATAATTTGTCTTCTTTTAAACAGATATTTTCTCAGTAATTCATTCATTAAGATTAAAAAATTCCTGGAAGGCAGACCAACAAGAGCTCTGATAATAATAATGTCTTTTAATTTAAAAGACGTATAAGAGAAATTAACTTTGAGAGCACTTAATTCTGTGAACAAAGATAATTATAAACTGACATTTGTGTTTTTCTGGTTCAAATCTCTCTTGGCAACTTACAGGAATCTGACTACTAGATATTTGAAGTAGTTCAAACTCCCTAGTAGCAAAATGGCATAACCTTGATAGAAATAAATACCTTTAGTAGCCATAAAATAAAATGCACTATGCAACATAGTAAGATTTATCTGCTTTACTTACCTGGCTTATCTAAAATCCTTGACTTTTTGCAGTGGTAAGCAAGCTCCTGTTCACAGTGCTCTGCATGGTTAATTGTAGCCTGAAGCTGGTCTAGGCTGGCAGAGTACTTGAAAAACACAGTGTGTGGGTTCTCTCGATTAGCACTTTTGACTCTGGTTAGGTTGGTGTTGTTATGCTGTATAATTGTCCACGTTGTGTCTTTCGAAACACATGTGAAAAGTAATAAAGAATGAGAAGTAGTTGCATAAGTTGGTAGTGGAAAGAGAATACACAATGAAATCAACCAAACTTTAATGTGACTTCTTTGGCAAGAAAAAATGCTTTTGGGCATACAAAACAGAGACATAAATCAATGAGCAAAAGTGAAAACAATTAATCATTGTTTCTATTTATAAGTATTATGATGTTGTGACTGCACCAGGTAATCAGCTTGCTATGATTATTGAATAAGGAAACAGTAAACGACAACACCCATATAATTGTCTCTGAAATAAGATACAGTTTACTTGGGAAATTGAAATGACAGTATAGAAAGAAATAATATACTTACTACTGTTAGTTTTCCCAGGCTTAAATTTTTTATAAAATAACACAAAGTTCTATCCTATATTCTAGCTACAGCACATATATCACTATAATTTCAGTTAATTTATTATGTGTGAGAATATGGTCTACAGCTTTTTTCTATTACAACGAAGCAAAAGTAGCTTGCAAATACTGTATTTGTTATAAAACACAGATTACATGGAGGTGAGTTATTCTAGCCATCTTAAATCAACTAGTACTATAAATCAAATTTGAAGTACTATTCAAAACCTGTATTTAGTCAAAGACTAAGAATCACAGCTTCCAAAGTTCAATAGAAAGTAGCTTTCAAACACCTAACATAATATTAATTTATAGAACCCACCGTGGTGTGCCCACTTGAGTCAGTACTGCAACATAATGAAGTACTAGTTTAGAATTGAGAGCTGTGTTTCACTAAAAAAGACATATTGCTCTCTAGTCGACTTTTAGCTCAGATATGGCTGAGTAAGGCTGTTGCTTACTTAACTGCATTGCACAGACAGGCCTTATGATTCACGTAAACTAGGGGCATCCAAAATGTTTATTCCAGAAGCAATTAAACTGTGTCTGAAAGATTTTTTTTCAGTGAACCACAAGTAAACATTCACTGAATCACAGAATGATATGGGGTATGAAGGGACCTCTGGAGATCATCGAGTCCAACACTCCTGCCAAGCAGGTCCACCTGGAGCATGTTACACAGGAACATGTGCAGGTGGGTTTTGAATGTCTCCAGAGATGAAGACTCCACCACCTCTATAGGCAGCCTGCTGCAGTGCTCTGCCACCCTCAAAGTAACGAAGTTCCTCCTCACGTTTAGATGGAACTTCTTATGTTCAAGTTTGTGCCCATTACCTCTTGTCCTGTCACTGGGCACCACTGAAAAAAGACTGACCCTATCCTCCCGACACCCATCCTTTAAGTATTTATAAGCATTGATCAGATCCCCTCTCAGTCTTCTCTTCTCCAGGATAAAAAAGTCCCTCAGCCTTTCCTCACAAGAGAGATGCTCCAGGCCCCTCATCACCTTTATAGCCTTTTGCTGTACCCTCTCCAGCAGTTCCCTGTCCTTCTTGAACATGGGAGCCCAGAACTGGACACAGTACTCCAGATGGGACCTCACCAGGGCAGAGTGGAGGGGGAGGATAACCTCCCTTGACCTGCTGGCCACACTGATGCGCCCCAGGATGCCAGTGACCTTGACCACAAGGGCACATTACTGGCTCATGGTCATCCTGTTGACCACCACGACTCCCAGGTCTTTTTCCTCAGAGCTGCTCTCCAGCAAGTCAGCCCCAAACTTGTACTGTTGCATGGGGTTATTCCTCCCCAGGTGCAGGACCCTACACTTGCCCTTATTGAATATCATCAGGTTCCTCTCTGCCCAAATCTCAGGTCTTGCTGTATCACGGTGTGTGTATGGCTGTATGGCAGTAATATCCAGAACTCCACACATAACTTCTAGAAAAGTATGTTCCAAAGTAGTGTTCTTGTAATAAAATAGCAGAAATGACCTGCATATAAATATACATATAATTCAAAGAGTTAAATAATAAACAATATATTGCTTGTTTATAAAAGGTGTGTACTAAGATGTGCAGTCTTGTGTGAAACAGGCTTCCTTCAACTTAGAGCCATGTTGCTTACACTAAGCAACACAGCAGTTCAATAGCTTTCCAGTTACACTGATACTTCACAAATATTCTTTCACTGAAAGTCTTTTAACTTTGTACAACAATTGTGCAAAGCATTTTCAATTCTAAAAACTACAATGAAACACCACACAGATCAAGAACTAAAACTGATGTTAAAAATATTTATATGAAGGCATTACTTTAGAAGCTACCAGAGGCCACAGACTAACTACTATGTATTTACTTTGGGACTAGAAAAATAATTTTCCTGTATGCTGAGACACAGGAAGGATGCAACTGACTGGTAAGATAGCATAGGAATACATTGGTCACTCTGGCCTATAGTTTGTGTACAAGGAAATGTAACATCAGGCACTCTGCTTAGGAGTAGAAATTACTCCTTCCATGTTCTTTAAAATATAAATTGCCCTAAATATTGGTGACTGATTAAAGCTCGTGTGATTCTGCTATTTTGTGCTTCTGCCAAAACCCCTCAACTATGAATACAGAAGTACTGAGCTTATTCTCTTTCAGCTTCTGCTTGCAAAGCCTGTAACATTCTGACCCCCATGACTAAAATCCACTTTTAGCTAGGGGTGACCAGGCTCCCAGTTAAAGTTGGTCTGTGTCAGCCAGGTCAGGTTTAGATTCATGTTCACTGTATTCTTATATTGTAATTACATTGTAAATGTAATTTGAGTAGATATGAGAAAAATTAGTTTTCTAACCTGTAGTATTGATGATAATATTTCTGAAGTTCTAATAGGAGTATTTCTAACTATTTAACAGTGCTTTATTTCATTAGCTTCCTACAGGCCACACATGGCTGACATTATAAGGTATTTATCGAGAAGAAAGAACTCATGGTCACAGAAAACCTAAAGGAAATATCAAGGTGAAATGCCTATTCAAAAAATATTATATTGAAAAAAGTCTGTTTAAGCAACTTTTCTGTCATTACTTAACAGTTTTTGGTCAAATTATAAAATGTTACTAAGTACATGCTCATGATGTGAAAAAAAAAATGTGAAAAAAAATGGCTGGAAATATAGAACAGATTTCTTTTTGTACATGCACATACACACAGACACAAATATATCTACAGGGTACGCTGAACATAAAAATTAAGACAAACAGGTGAGCTACCAGAGTCATTGTCAGACTCCCAAATTTAAAAAGAAAAAGAATGCAGTCAAACTTTGTTCATTTTAACTGGCAGTATGGACTATAAGCTTTTCATTCTGAAACTGACCTCCAAGAATAAAACCAAGGAAAGGCACATCCCTCCCAGCTGCCTGAAAATAGAGACCCATGAATGCCAAAAACAAGGCAGTGCTGTAAGTACTGTTGGCATCTGCCTTCTCTGCCTCTAGTGGGAACAGGAAATACCAGTCATGAAGAAACCAGGAACAAAGGAAATACAGAAGATTCATCCTGTCAGGCTGCATCTCAAGATGAAGAACTGATCAATGAGATTTGCTTAATGTGGTGAATAAGAGGTGAAGGAGGAAAATTGTAATAGCAGTTCATGGACACACAAGGATAAATCAGACACTACACTGTACCTTGGAGGGTTATACCAACTTGAAAAAATTATCTTTCTGCCATGATTCTTTGGTCTCTCTTAAACTAATAGGACACTAGGAAATTTCCTTTTAAGAACCTGTGCCAATCTGAAGTTTGCCCAGTATGAGCTAGCACAGTTCACTGATAAGTCAAAGCCAGGACCCAATATGGTGAGCCTAGTTAAGTTGCACAGACTGACTGAGATTATGAGAATTTTATTATTTCAACACATATAATAAGTATTCTTCAAATCACTGTGAAAATCAACCAATGCCATTTGCAGGCAGAGCCTTGTTAGTTTCTCAAGAGCTAGACATGACCACAAATTGTTTACAATTCAACATAAAGAGCTTATGATAAGGTTTCTAAGTCAAATTCTCAACACTTAAGACATACCTAAATCAAATTCAGCTATAAATTTTTCACGTAGTTTTTTAGAAAGTTATAACTGTGTAAAAATATATTTTTGTCACAAAAAACAGTGAAGACTTCCATCATTTTGGATGGAAAGTAGTTCAAACAAAAAGAAGCTAAGTATAAAGAAGAGGAAACAGCCACAAATAAAGCAATAATAATTTTCAAAAAGCCATTTAAACATAAGCTGTATTGAAAGGACATATATCAATAGGCATACACAGACAACATCAACTGGTTTGTTAAAAAGCAGACCAACAACAAACTTTGATATTTAAAACTTCCAGTGATAGAAATGGTCAGATTCAAAGAACTGTATGTAGAAGAGGAGGCAGGGTGCCTGAAAGTGAGGCTGTGAGAGTCTCACCTGTTGCATTTGTATTCTCCAAAATATCTACTTGCAGTTTGAAAATTCTCATTTCCTTAAATGTCCTCAACAGGCTGTAACTTAAATGGAAACAAAGCTGCTCCCCAAAAATGAACTAGTATGACATTGTCTCTATATTGAACACGTCCCATTTATGCAAAGCACAACAGGGATGCAGTGCTAGCTACACAGACTAAATCCTGTTGTTATTCTATTTCTCTGGCTAATTGTTTTCCCAGTATTCTGAGCTAAGGAGTAACATTCCTTTTGTTGTGTATGTATACATTAAACTTACACTCTACAGAGGCTTCTCATGTTTCAATATAACAAACATGCATACAGACCCAGATGTGATTAAGGAACTTTATCACCTCACCTGTCATATTACAGTATACAAGAAACGGTCTCAAGGGGCCACTTCCATCTGAATCAATATTGTAAAAGCCTGAAGTGTTCCCTCTGTGCTTATAGGCTTCACATGATTGCTCATAAATGGCTGTAAAAGAACATATTCTATCACAAATGTAACGGCACAATTTTACATTTTTTAATTCAGGAAATTAAAAATAAAAGTGTGGAGCCTGTCAACAGGGAAAAGAAGTTGTCTCTGTTCACTGTTAAAGAATAAAGAACAAATAACATAATCAAAACTATCCTTCCATTTGAATTTGTAAAGTGCAATTGGTTTTATTTGCTGAGGAGATTACAAGGGACATTTTCAAGCATTTTCTTCCATATCTCAAGCTGGAAACTTCAGAGAGGAAACTGTGAAATTTGAGTGAGTAAATATTTGTAATGTAATTCCAAGGGTATTACTTAGACTCTGATTTTGAAGAAACAAACATTAAACCCTCAACAAAATCAGATTTTACAACAGAAAGTAGGCAGTGTTCCTAGATGTTCTAATTTTCTCCTGGTGTTTTTCAGCTTTCATACCTTATTTCGTTCCCTTTTCATAGAAGGGCAAATGACTTGTGAGAGACTGCAGTAAAATAACTAAATAAGCAAAAACAAGATGACAGCTCCTTGGTCCCATGTCATGTGTGCATCAGTCAAGGCTTAAAGAAAAGGTTGTGATGGCTTCTTTATGATCAAGAACCTGAGAAAAAGGGCTGATGAGTTCACCTCTGTACTTAAACAGACAGGGACCACACAAGCCTAACTTTTCCTTTGACCATTATATCACTGTCGAGCAATCATACTCTTCTGGTCTTTTCAAAATTAGACTGTGTGCTCAATCAGTTATTATAAAAACTTGAAAACACTCTGCCAAAAAGAAGGAGTCGTTAGATTCAGAAAAAAAAAATAGTTATAAGTGCTATACAAATAAAAACATAACTCCATAATTATTATAACAGTTTTGAAGATTTTGTTCAATATAAATTCAATTTATTTAAATTAAAAAAGATGTAAAGTACTAGCACAGTAATCCAAAAGAAGTGTTCTTTTTTAAAAAAAAGCTGGTTTTTGGAATAGGGTGATCTCTAGTTTTTGCCTGATGATTTCTGAGATTATATGGCTACACTTATCAAAAAGATAAACAATTCTTTCAGATTGCTTACTCTAGGAATATTCAGAATCCACAATTTATGTAATTTTCAAATGGAACGTTTTAGTTCCTTCGTCTTAGTTAAATTTAAACATGACAGAAGAGATTTGATTATTCACTAGCCGATTTTTGAACATGGTAGTTTGTATTCTAGTATTTTGAGATCAGTAGCTTATTTCTAGGCCTATAACAAAAAAAAAATGGTTCTTTGAGAATTCAAGGCACATTTTTTTTTATTACATGGAAGTGTGATAACATAACCAAAAATTATTCTAGCTTCTTGATTTGAAATCATTATTAAAATCTCTAAAATCAACTTCCTTTTTGTATTCTATTAATCATGAACAAATATCTCAGACAGCTGTTATATGTATTATCGACAATCCTACCATATTATTACATTTCTCATGCACTCCTAATCATTAGGAAACCATGTCCTCCATCAGTCCTCATAGATACCATCAGTTGATTTAACATGTGATTTTTCAAATTGTAATGAGTCAAATCACCTTCACCTTCACTTTGGGCTTGTCATAGTTTTAAAATATACACTGTGATAATTAAAAACATCTGTACTATTTGTATCCTGTCTTTGTTACACAAATTTTCTTAAAATTGTTATTTATGCCACTGTGTTTACAATGAAGGTATTACAGGAAAAGTCATCACTGTTGTTGACTCTGTACAAGTGAGATCTAATAAGGTCTTCTAAAATCAGTGATTTCCTAAAAATTCCATGGGTGTAGACATACATTCTTCTCATAAAATCTGCCAAGAAGGATTTTATAGATTTTGTAAGGGCAATTATGACAGAATTATTTATCTAATCACGGGAATTTTTTGAAATTATCAGTAAATTTTCATAAAGATTTCTAGTTATTAGAAACATATAATGAAGGCCAGAATAATGATTTGTTCTGCTTCCTAGAACTTGCTTAAAACACCACAGATGAAGAGTATCTCCTGTGAAATGAGTTATTACTTGCAATTTTCTTTTTTTAATTTCTTCTAATCTACTCCTTGATTCAGCAAACTACATAAACATATGCTTAGGGCTTAGCATGTGATTACTTTTGCACATGAATGTATTTCCATTGTCTCAGAAAAAATTATTATTAATTGTTGCGATGAATAAAGATGAATTAAATACATTTCTAAACAATTTGCTGATTCAGAAAGTGGAATTATATGGATGGAAGAGGATATTTCTGACCATTTCATGTAAATTACGAAAAATGTGAAACAGAAACAGACAAACTTTAGAACTTTCATTGAGTTTTTGCCATTATGTACTTTGAATTCTCAAGGCCTTTCCTTGAACCAACTTATGAATATTTACATGACTGAAAACTTTTCGAATGTGAATGATCAATACAATGTATATTCTTGTGATGGAATAATTCAAACAGAAATGAAAACATAGTCAGAAAACATCTCAGACTTACGATAGTGGCAAGTAGCTCCCTTGTAACCAGTATTGGCACAGTTGCAGTAGAAGCTGTTCCAGGACTGTGAGCATCCGCCACCATGTTCACAGTAATTAGGCAAACACCTTAAAAAAAAAAAAAAAAAAGAGCATTTTCACTCTAATTTTTGTACATTTACACGTCACTTATCAAGGGATGCAAAATCATGTCAAAAAAGTATAACATGAAGTAAATCTTCAAGCTCATTGGGGAAGACATCAATAACATCAATATAATTACTAGAAGATATAGAGAGAATTTCCCTTCATCTTCCCCACTATTGCCTATAACAAATATATTAATTACGCAATAAGACTGTGAGAATGGAAAAAATTGTAAAATATCCTAATTGTTACTTATTACCGTGCAAGTATCTGCAATTCAATATAAGTTTATAAATTAATGAGAGGTTTACATGCTGATAATTCACTGGCAAGTTTTGCAACTGACAAGATTTCTTCAACAAGATGTGTCACAAAAAACAGCATCATAACGGATTTCTTTCTGCTCTTTGAAAAAATAATAGATTTAAAAGAAATTTAAAAATCACATCACAATTAAAACTGACCATAGTACCTGAGAGATATTTCTTATTCTAAAATCACAGTTATTTCCTATTCTAGAAAGAGTAAAATATTCAGTATGTCAGTTGCATTGCAAGAGGTAACTACCAGTAATGACAGTTTTCTTTCTGGTGATATGAGTAGAAACTTGAAGAATTTTGGTGGTTTTCTTCTGGATTTACAATGATTGACTGCAAAGAAAATTTACCTGTAACTGCTTAAAGGGTAAGACTGCAGCACTATACCTATGTATAAAATATTGCATGCAATAAAAAAATGAAAAATTTTCTTTTTTAGAAACACAGCTGAAAATATATTGAAACAGAGTGGCACACTTTAACCAATTATTTGTTAGCTTTTTACCTTAGACATTAGTTAACATTCCTATTGCAGTGAGTATATGCATGCATATGTAATACAACTCAGAAAGTATAAAAAGGCTTTATTGCTGACATTAGCCACAGAAAAAATAACACAGGCCCATTAATATTCACAGTATCTTAAAATACCTTTTAATTCATTCAAGAAATCTTAGGGCAGTATTAAACTAGGATTGTGGAAAGTCCAGCAGTTCAGACTTCTGCCTTATGAATACTTATGGGCCTTTGAACATTCACTCGTCCTGACTGTCAAAGAATCTTCCTTTCATGTTTATAGACAAGGGTAAACAGCAGTTTTCAGAGAAGGGAAAAAAAAGAAAAAAGGAGCAGCTAAAGTGTAGGTAAAGTAAGTAAGTTGATATAGGTAACCTGTTTTCAAGGAAATAAGTGACATTTTTGCCAGTAAAAGAGCTGATCTTGTATCTATTATCTCTATTCACAGAATGTATTTCTAATAGATGTCTCAGTGAGCTCTGACTTGGAATATAAAAATGAACTTGAAGCTCTGGGATTACAATTACTTTGATATTAAATACTGCATTTGAAGGAATTGTATAAATGTGCGTATCCATAATTCTTAGGATAAATGTTTAATTTTGTTTTTTACAGATATGACTACTCATCAGTTATTACAAATGTACATTTACTGTAATATAACTGTCATTCAGGGCTTTGAGTGCATCCTCTGACAGCTGCTCTGCTTGCATGTGTTTCAGTCACAGTTTTTCTTCTCTTCATTTTTGATAAAGACATCGTTATACAAAAATTGCAAGTAACTTACATGGCCTTTGTTTGTATTGACTTCCTGTCCATGTTAATTAATCTTCCTAATAGTCTTCATAAGATTAAAAGCTTAGATGAAATTGATAACATTTGAACCAACTTCAATAGAAGTGAAAAGAATTTAGAGTATAATTTAAATCTTTTAATATTAAATTTTACGTCTTCCCTCTGTTTCAGCAGGTGTAAGATAAAGTAGCCACTAGCTACATCAAAGAGAAGCTGTAATTGTATTATATGCTGCGACCCTACTCAAAGAAAGATTTAGAACAATGCTTTCTCTGAAAAAACTAATCTTCTAATGAAAACATTTCTAATACTTCATCTGTAAAAGGTAATTTTTGGATTCATCACCATGTCTGTTTAAATCAGAAAAAAACCAGCTGATTAAGCATTTACCACCTATTACTTGTTCATATGTTTTCAAGTGTATGACATCTGAAAATGATATATGATTTAAAACCAAGGAAGGAGACTAATAATAATTATAAGCTAATAATCAAAGGAATACGCTGATCCAGAACATGAATGTACTTTTGATAAAGAAGGAAAAAATTAGAACTTCATATGCCATTTACCTCCTAAATACATTTTTGTACACTCTCTGCTTATCATCGTTCCAAACTATGGCTAAAAGATAATTTGAAAAGAGTAAGTAATTGCTGCAAATTTCATTGTTTTTCTTTCTTCATTCTTCAATTTATTTTTAAAAAAAGAGAAAAAATATTTGAAAACTATACCAGTGCCAGTGCATATTTTTACATATAAAACCATTTCTTCTGGGTTTTGTAGAACACACTACTGCCAGAACACCAAAGACAGTAACTCCTGGCATGCAATCATATATTTCTGTGTAGGGCTTGATGTAATTCTGACAGATTCATATGGTATTGTCCCCTCAGAGACTAAATGTGCTAACTTTGGAAGGCATTGAGAGTCCTTTAAAGGTGTTCTGTCAATAGTTTATGTATAATTAGTAGTTAATAAACCAATATATACCGATAAGTGAGCTAAGGGAAGAGATATTAAGGATAAACCTATGAAGATAATTATTTGCATGAGCAATAGGTATATGAGCAATATAACAATATAGAGAACGATACACAATGAAAAGGCTAAATGAAGGCACATGAACTGGAAAGGAGCAGTGACTAGAATAAGCATAGGAGGAGAAATTGGAAAGTTTATGGAACCGGGAAAACTGAAAATAGGAAAGTTGTAGGGAATTTTTTTGTTGTTCAAAAAGAAAAACAGGTTAAGAAATATTACATCCCAGTGAATAAGTGAATGATTAACCAACTATCTGTCAATGAGGACTATAAATCTGATAAAATAGAAACTATTTTATGAGTGTCAAATATGTACACATATATATATATGAGCTAAAGAATGGACTCAGAATTATTTTTGGTTTATTTACTATTGCATATACATTCAGATCACAATGCAAACAGTATTTTTTATTTGTGTTCATTCACTTTAAATTTGTAAAACTATTACTTTTAGCGGTCCGTTGCTTCTACTACAAAAGCTATCGGTAAGTCCAGAATCTGGGTCATGCTTCACTATTTGGAATTGGAGATGCAAAGACTTCCATAAAGACCCCAGGACAAAGAAGTGGTTTGTTTGCCCTCAGCTGTAGGCAGGATATCTACCATAAGGAACACAGTGGCAAAAATAGTAATTAGTTTAGCTTAAGGCAGCCAAAGGCATGTAGAAATCATTGTAGGAAGAAAATATTTTTTCTCCAACAATATGGTGTACAAGACGATGCAAGCTACTTACTAGAAATTGTTTAGTACAAGTAAACAATTTTAATGTTGACAAGGAATCTTATAAACTGGGATTTATGGTGAGATGTAGAATTAGTTTGATAAAGAGAAGCATGAAGTTTTTTCCAGATGATGAGCTGCAGATATCAAATGGAATGAGACTGTGTCAGGAAACTGGAAAGAAACAGTCCCTGGAGCAAGCTAGTTTTTAAAAGGCTTTTTTAAAGTCTTTTTAAAAACAGTCTATTTTGAAATAAAAGATAATGAGGGTAATGAAATTGGTGAAAATGGGTGGATTAATTTTCTATTTTGATAATTTAGGAAGGCATACGGTAACCATGCTGAGAACCAAAACCTAAACCCAGCAGAGATAGTGCAAGAAAGGTGCAATTGTCGAAATATAGGAAGACATGAATTAAAATTAGCAAATTTTAGAAAAAGCAAACCCAACCAAACAAAAAACTTCCATAAATACTATTGTTTTTCTTTGGTGTCATTTGTCATGGGAAACCACACATAATTTTGATGAACTATGAAAGTAAGATAAACTTTAAACAAAAAAAAGTCACTACAGTAACACTTTGAAAAAGATTGTGGCCAGGAAGTTTAAGTAATCTTGCTTAGATCTCCTATAATGTGTTTGACTGAAGAATATCCATATCCTTACATTACATTCTTTAGACCTGATTCTGTTCCTGATTCTCTCTCTTTACTACAACCAAAAAAAAAGTGGGCAGTGTAATGGAACAAAAGTTCAATTACAGAGTTGAAAAGACAACAGTGATACAGTGCCTTAGAAGCCAGAAGGAAGCATGAAGAGGTCTATCAGAAAGGAGAGAAAGGAGAGGGTGAAAGAAGTTTGAAAGTGAGAAAATGAGTCAAAAGAAATAGGATGAGAGAAAGCTAAATAAAAACATAAATATATGCTGCACCCCAAATGCAAATCCCTAACAAGTTATATGGTAAAGTTTTGACTGAGGCCAAACCCTGTTTTGTCATATGTCTGTCGAATTTACTGCTTACTGTAAAGTCAGGATTAACACAGTAAGGGATAAATTAGCACAAAAAATGATATATATGCAACTGTATATTTTCTGAAAACATGATGGATATAGAAAGATTAGTGAGAATACACAATACAACTTAATTGAAAGGATCACATTGCAAGTAGATTTTTTTGCCTTCTTTTGGAGGTTTTTCTCCATAAACTCTTATGAACAATTAGGGAACGAACTAGTGTTATTTTTGTCTTTGATCACAAGGCATTGTGACTTTCTTTAAAATAATAACCTGGATAGTCATACACCATGTTATCTCTATGAATGGAAAGCAGGCCACAGAAATACGTCTGTGTGATTGAATGTGAAATTGGCTACGGTCTTGAAGCAGATCTATGCCTACACTGTTTTCCCCAAAGAGAGCAATTTTTAAGTCTTATAATTCAAAGGCCAGACTTTTTTAGATCAAAAGGCAACTTTTGAGGACTAGACATTTAGGGGGTGGGGGACAAGTGTTTACAATGTTTTTCCCATGCCTGTTCTGTCATTTCAGTACAGCTGTTCAGCTTAGTGCAAGACAACCGTTTCTGGATTAGAGCAGACTTTGCACAGATGCTTATGACTGCATTCTCATGCGTCTGCAGCAGAAAACGTATCCTTCCATTGCCTGCTCGTGCTTGCTCCCTCTCTTATCAGCAGCCTCTGCCATTCTGCAACACCCCTTTTGACTCATCCTCTGCCTTCTTTACACTGAACTCCACTAGTGTCTTTCTGTCAAGCACTTCAATCTATTTCAGGGAAGTTATAAAGTCTTTCTTCCCTGCAGAGGGAGATACTTGAACTAGCTGCTCTGTTTTAGATAGATGCTAATACCATCAATAGCAAGTTATGAGATTAGTTCTGACCATAGCCTAAAAAAGATTGCTCACTCACAGTGATGAACATGATCTGCTGTTTTTCTAGATGGATAGAAGATAGGAAACTGCAATAACTAATAAAGAGCGTACCCTTTCAAAGGGTGAATGAGACTACATGTCACAGGTGGCGATTTGTGTCTGTAGCTTTACTTAAAAAAAAAGTAAGATATTTAAAGTTTGTCAGAAACATCAGAGAATTTTAACCCCAATTACTTTAATTTTATTTGCAGTTCATGGAAATCTAATTGCTGTGCTATGTAAAGTACATTTATTCAAGGTGTTTGAATTCTTACAAAAGAAATAGCATGACATGTTGTAAGCATGCCATGTTATCATCAAGACAGTATCAGGGAAAAAAAAACACATTTAAATAAATAAATAAATATATAAATGAGTAAATACTATTTTCTTACCTGTCTATAATGCCACATAAATCTATCTGAAGGTCACTGAAATTGCCAAAAATATTTTGCTGAACTGAGATCATATCCACTCCTTTGTTACCAATGGAAATGAGTCGCATGCATCCTTGAAAGGCACCAAATGATGTATTACATTCAGAAATGTTTCCACTGTTAGGGCAGCCTGAAAGAAACATAAAACATGGAGCTGAAGAAAATATTTTATTTTAAAATGTATACATTCCAAAAGTAAATTTTGATAATATCCAGCTGTTGTAAACTTTGTGGGTGGAAGACTTTAGCCAGAAGTTCTTCTGATTAGGCATAGTGGTGCAACTGCAAAGAAATGCTTCTGTGCAGTCTTACTGTTTCTAAAGCATATGCAAAAACATCACTAAAAATTTTGATAAAGGATAACCCAAGCAGCAGTTCCAAAGCAATGAATGGGATCAAGATGTGAACAGATTGACTGACTGACCTTAGTCACAAAATGTTAAGTTTCAATACAAGGTGGTTAATATGCCTTCCCAGAGGAGGTATGAGATTTCCTTCCTTGGAGCTGTTCATGATTTGAGTGGTCACAGCCCTGTACATCCCGATATCATCAGACTCATATAGAACAGAGGATTGGACTAGACAGTGTCTGGATCTCCTACCCAATCTATGAATATGAATTCTGTAAGTATCTAATATTGTGGTTTGTCCATTGTGTTACTAATCTTGAAATGCCTTGTTCATTCACTGATTGCTTATTAACTAAACATCGTTAATAAATAAAAAAATTGCTCTGATCCTGATTTGATTTAAACCATGTCCATTCAGCAGGTTTTCCCAGATGCAAATGAAAACTGCATAGCAAAATACGCCTAAATATGTTTTTCCTTTTGCTTTCTTCCAAAGGGTAATATTGTTTCTGGAATGACGCACAAAGGCTGTTCTTTGATCTTAGTTAAAAAATACTGCATTCTGGGTCACAGAATTCAAAGACCTACTTGTTTCATGATGTTAGGAGCAGTGACTTTTAAGACACTTCTCTGTTCTACAGAGCTAATGGGTACTTTCTGAAGTCCTGCAAAGACAGTGCAGAGGTTTACTATACAGGAAAATAAAATGACAGTGGAAACTAGCAAATCTATTCACAGGAGTGTACAACAATACAAATACTAAAGGAATGTTTTTAAGAATTATATAGTAGAGAATTAACTAAAAGTGAAATGAAACAAGTAAATTCCTTATAATTGTGGGGCAGATATTAAAGATAGGAAAAAATCCTTTAACAACAACATTGACACAATATGCTTATTACAATATTAAATAATCTCTTTTTGCCCTTATAGTTGCAATGAGTTATTATTCCAAGAACTCAGAGAGGTCATATATCCTTGATGATAGCAGGACTAGAAATTGTACTGACATAATGCTAAAGTATTGTCATGTTTATTATGCATTTTCCCATCTAAGGATACACTTTTCTTGCATATTTTATATTCATTAAAACTAAGCACCATGTCCCCAGGACACCTCTCCTGGAAGGCTAATATTCATGTTTTAACAACAAGCATATAGAAACATGGTAAATATTCATGTAAACTTAGAAAGAAAGTCAAAATGTGTTGCCTACATTTTGACAGTGGTATGTGACATAAAATTTTAATAAACAACTTTCTAAACTCAGAAACCTTCTACTTCTTTCCCCCAAGTTTGTATGACATGCACAAGCTGCTGATTCCAGTTACAAAGCTGAGTGGATATGAAGTTGTACTTTCAATGTTCTTGGAATTAATTTGCCTCGTCCACCCCCCAAAAGATAAATAGAAATGTCCTTGCACAACTTAATTAAATATGCTGGGTTTTGAACTGCCCATATCCTTTCTATGCCATCAACCCAGAAATGGTGCAAATCATCTAATCAGAGATGTGGCACTTGGTGACAGCTAATTGTCGATATTGCTAGGGAAATGAAGGTATCTAAACATAGTTTTTAGGCACAAGTTATATTCTCCAAACATATCACAGTTGTGTCACTGTGGTAAAAAAAAAATAAATTAAAAATTAAGCGTGTATATCATGTAAAGATGATATTTGAACTAGTAAGTAAGCATTTACTTGAAGTGAAAACTTGAAGTCATCCCAGTGGAAGATTGTCACAAAAAATTGGTTTAGCCACACTGTAAGTGTGCAAAAAGAGAGATCTTTGTGCGCCTGTTTGATTGTCTGACAGTATATAGACTGTATATAAGTCAATATATAAGTCAATATATAAGTCAGTATATAAGTCAATCATAAGAGTATGATACGAGAAAATGATGTTCTAAAAAGTGACTAAGGATTTAAGGTGATAATTTACCCTACCAAACATTATAAAATTTTAAGGAAGCACCAACTCAAAAAAATCATAGCAGCACCTGAAAACCAGATCCTTTGAGAGATATCCTATCTAGGCAAAGAAGACTTGAGGGAAGGCAAATAATTCTCACCATTTGATTAGATATGTCAGGAAAAAATGAAGTTTAACTGTGGGATATTGCCAGCATAAATAAACAATATATTTCACCTCCAAAGTAGAAAGCATCTCCTGAATAAATTTGCAGAGGTATGGAGGCATGAGCAGATGACATCACATCATTGTCCACTGTTACACTGATACGATTCCTTTTGGCAGAGAAGGATACAGAATGCCACTGGCCATTATTTAATCCAGCACCTGGAAGAAAAATAAAAAGCAAAATGAAGTATAAACATTCATTATTTGTTACACTACCTAATGTTATAGACTTGAAAGGAGGAGAGACCTTTCTCCTCCTTTCAGAGCAATCATAGCTCACATAAAAACTACAAGTGACAATGAAAGAAAAAACATAATTATTAAAGAACACAAATGTCTTCTGTGAAGACAGAACTTTTGTCCATTCCCTTGCTTCACAATCGATGAAGAAAAAATAAAAGTACTTCAGTGAATAAGCCTTACTGTTGTAATACTTCTAATTATCAGTAATACATCCATTTAATGTAGTGACTATGAAAATTATCCTCCCAATCTAAGGAGTTCATTATTAAGATATCATTGTGATGGCTGATAGAGTATTTTACACATAATACACATTTTTAGTGAACTATTACTAAGGATGTCTTAATCTTTTAAAATCAAAGGCAGTTATTATAATCCTGTAAAATAGCAAAATCCTGTAGATGCTAACAGCTTCAGCAACCACCATATCGATGTCACAAGATTATTTTCTTTCAGGTATTTCTTTTATTGGAAATGTTTGAGAAGTTAGCCTCTAACACCAAATTACATTACATCTGGCTGTGTAGGTGTAAGGTGTCACAAAGCAATAAACCTAAACCCTTGGTTCTGAAAAGCACTTACATATTTATACTTAAATAAATTTTATTCAGGGCAGTACTTAAGCACATTATTTTTAAGAAATGCTTTAAGTCAATCATGCTCTTGATTGCTCTTCAGAACAAAGGAACTTCTCACAGTGAAGAACAAAGAATACAACCTTTGAATTATGTGAAGCCTCTTCTCAACTGCAGAATGCTTATGATTTGTGATTTCGCTCTTGAAATTTAATGTATTTATATACTCCTCTCTAGAAGGCTCAAATAGCTAAATTATATCATAACCTGGATCGGTATTTTGTAAACTACCACAGTCTAAACACAAGACCAGCATGCAATCAAGAGATAAATCTTAGAATGACACTATAAATTCAGAAAAATTATCATATAGAAAAGATCTCTACTATATTTAATATAATATTAATCTTATATTCTTTTTCCTTACTTCAGGCACTATATTTATTAGGGACCACATAACAAGAAACCTTAAATATTTTGCTTTATCCCCAGGTTCAGTGGAACAACATAAAAGCCATGGCTAATAGATCTTCTTTTGTGTTGCACTTCTAGAACAATTCACCTTTGTAGTTAATGGCAGAAAGCCTAGGGCTGCAGTTACTCGTTTTCTGATACCATTCTGGCTGTTAAGTAACAATTCTGGTAGCAATCTATAAGTGGTATTTGAGTTTGCTAACAGGAACAGTACACTTAGAGTCAGAGAAAGTAACAGCCATTAAAGCTATTACTAATTTTCTGGGTAAATAGGCGTGTTTTCTACATATTCAAATTTATGGAGATGGATTTTTGACTAAAATAAAAATTGGAAACCACAATTACACACAATATAAAATAGTATGAATATCATTCCATGTTACTACAGGAAGGTCACCTGTAGAGAGATAACAAGGTAATCCTCCTAATCCTCCTTTGGAATCTTGTCTTTTGGTAACAAGGATTTATATAGCCATACAGGCAGTGTGGAGAGAGTGACTAGAGTTTCCCTATATCTTCAAGATGTCCAACTGCTGAAGAAGTCCCTTTGTATTAGTGACAGTCAATATAACTTACAGCAGAATTCAAGCTAGTATAATTCATGTTACGGCTGGCATACTACTGAGCTGAAGATCAAGAAAATGTGTGAAACTATTTTGGCTCTGGTTGTGTTTTGGCTAAAAAATATGATGTGTAACAGACATTTGAAAAACAGTAGATAATTAGAAAAATGTCATTGCTGCTTTGCAATGGGCAATTTATGCATGGGAATAAATGAGTCACACTCTATAATGAAGTTTCTAGATTTAACGAGTACTATTATAAATATCTCCTATTTTTTTAGTACTATTTGCGACAAGAACTCATCAAATATATCAAAAGGTTTTTACTAACTTCAAGCAAAAATCAACAAAGAATCACAAACAGATAAAGGATCCTTAGGTTTTTTTATACCACTGTGAACTTCAGTGAACTATATTCTTTCATCGAAGAGATAATAGGTGTGCTAAAACGAATATGAATAATGTATTTTTTAAAGCACAGAAAATTATGTCCTGGAAAGGTTTTTTCCCAATTCCCAGTAAAATAGTTTTCTTCTATATATTATTGTAGAATTATCCTTCAAGAAGAAATAAAGAATTGTCTCTAATACCACTTGTCACATTGTGTTTTTAAAATTAGCTATTTCAGGAAATGATTCTTAAAAATGGAATTATTTCCCTACTTAATTATTTCCCTCTTACTGTAGCCTCCATCCCCAGCTACCAAAGGCTCCGGCTTCTTTCACCTCATCTCCAAGATTAAGCAAGGAGTTTCTCTATTTGTGGAGGTACTTCAAGTGAATGAAGATTTCCTCAGTCACGTTTCTGCAATATGCTATATTTTTCTTTAGTAATCATAGAAACAGAGAATCAGAGAATAGTTTGGGCTGGAAAGGACCTTTAAAGGTCATCTGGTCCTACCTCCCTGCCATGTGCAGAGGTATTTTACTAGGTCAGGTTTCTCAAAACCTCATACAAGCTGACCTTGAACACTTCCAGGGGTGGGACGTCTAAAGCTAACCTCTATCAGTTTAAACCATTCTCCCTTGACCCGACCCAGGAAAAAAATCTCTCTCCATCCTTTTTATAATCCCACTTGTAAGTATTGAAAGGCCACAATAAAGTTTTCCCAGAGCTTTCTTTTCTCCAAACTGAACTACCCCAACTCTCTCAGCCTTTTGTCACAGGAGAGCTGTTCCAGCCCTCTGACCATGTTTATGCCCCTCCTCTAGACCTGCTCTAACATGTTCATGTCTGTCTTTTGCTGGGAACCCCAGAGCTGAATGCTGTACTCCGGGTGGGGTCTCACCAGAGCAGAGTAGATGGATGGAATCTCCTCCCTTGATCTGCTGGCCATGCTTCTTTTCATGCAGCTCAGGATACAATTGGCTTTCTGGGTTGCAAACACACATTGCCAGCCTACATGCAATTTTTATGTTCACCAGTATACCCAAGTCCTTCTGTACAGGGCTGCTAAATCCATTCATCCCCCAGCCTGTATTGATATTGGACATTGAAATGACTGGGCGTGATTAGAGATACTAAATGATGTTCATCTCAAGTTAAGACTTCCTAAAAGTCCCTTTTATTAAGTCTGGGGACTGAGGGATCTCATTATGGAAGCACAAGACACTTATGAGAAAACAGCTCATTCTAACCCTCGAATTGAGAATCTTGATTAAATTCACAGTTGCTCATGCAAAACCACAAAGTAGTATACCATATCAATGATGGAGGCCAATGAACTGCTGACATTTCTATTGCATCTGAAAATTATATTATCTGGTGCTCTACTAGGAGTGTTAAAAATACTTTACCAGAAAAAAAGTAAGGAAAAAATAACAATTACACTTCTAGTGCATAATAAAATACCTATTAAACAAGATATAATTTTATTTTAATTAGTAGTACTTCCTAATTTTAATATCTAAGTACTAAAAAAACCAGTCTGTGGGAAGTCTTGCAGAACAATGACATCCAACCTCAGGAACACGCATATTAAAAGAAAATGTATATAGCTTATTAGGAAATCAATGAGAAACAAAAAAAAAAAAAAACCAAAAACTAGTTTAGAGAAAGTAATTTCTAGATTAGTCTGAATATAACCACCAAATGAAATTATTATTAACATCACATAACTAAAAGCTGCATAGAAATTAAAAGCTGTATAGAAAGACAGGGTCACATGAAGAAACTGAGTAAAAATATCTCAAACATTTATACATGTTGTAATTTAATTTGGTCTCATCATTCAGCACAAATAAACTTTGTCTTAATTTTTTTTTTTTAATCTATGTTATTTCATTGCGAATTTTTGATGAATAACCTGCAAAAGAGGCTACCAAGGACAGATATTAAGCAACCATTCTATAAAAGAAGGATATGGCTTATTATAATATAATCATTCATGAATTAACATGCTACTCTCATTTTCGTATGGTCGAAGAAATCTTTAAAAAACACATGATAATGTATTTAGGAACTTGGCACAAAGAAATATGCTCTTATTTAATTATCAAATATTGTGTGTGTGTGAAATTCAGGTCATAAACCCTTGCCTGTAGGGGAACAAACCTGTCCAGCCATCCATAATTTAATTACTCAGTCTCCAAATGCAGACTTGAATTGTCTCTGTGAGTGTAACAATAAACATATCAAAAACTCAAGAAAACAGTTTCCCCATAAGGTTTTGTTAGATAAAATTTTTCTCGAAAGGGAATAAGATGTTCTTGCAGTAGTTTCTGTCTTCACAAAGGCAAACACAATTCCTCCTTATTCCTCCTATGCTTAACATAGCATGAGAACATTAAATTTTGTTTCAGCATAGAGTGTCAAGATTTGTTTTGGTGTATTTCAGCTAATATGGTATGCATTGTGTTGCAACTTTGAAACTGAATATAATGTTCTATGTGCAATTTTACAGCTGTTAATAAGTGCCACCACCTTCAGCTGGTGTTTTAAAATGACATTGCATGGCAATAGCTTCTTTAACATACATCACCTAATCAAACTGCAATTGAAACAGCTCCTAAAAAGCCAAATTCATCACTGTTAACTACATAATACTGATGTTCTTACTAAGGACTTGACATTTTCAAATGGCAAGCATAGGGAAACCCCTTGTCATTAAAATGGTACTCTTTGTGCATCAGTTATTTTAGATTATAACTAATACCAGGGCTGATCCTACTGTCACTCACGGAAACAGGATCAAAATATTTATGTAAATTTCAACATTATACATGGTCATTACTGATACAGTCTTTTCTTGAATTAAAATATATCGTTTAAAATTTTACTTTTAATCATTATAAACCTGTAGAAACATAATGAGCTTCAGAGTTATGTTTAACTTTTTCTTTTTTCTTTTTTTTTTTTTTTACCTCAAAGGAATTTTCATTTTGTATCAGGGACCGCAGTAAGGAATTAATATAAAAGAAACAGAGGCACAGAACTGATATTTAAGAAGGCCTCATCTTCAGATTCTGCGGCTGTTTCTTTGTATTGCTTGGTGTGGGAGAACAGGATGTTAACAGGATTGTGGAAGAAGCAGAGACCAGAAGAAGAAGCAGGAACACTGGCAGAGGATAGCTCCTGAGCTACGCCAGACAATCTCAAAACAATGCCTGCCGCCCCTGACTGATGGAGGGGAATTCCGCCCGCCTGGCAGTTGGGGGCTGCAGGGGTGTGTCAGTCGGGCAAGAAGATGCATTGGTACTATATAAGCTGCCTGTTGGTTATAATAAACCATTATGGTTGCATCACCGACCGGGGTCCGTGCCTTCATACGCTAGAGCTTGGCTCCGCTTTGCTGTCTTTGTCTGCCTTACACTGCCAAGCACGTGATTCATGAACTTTTTAGGTAAGTGATTCTAAATTTGAGTTTGTACCAATAACTTCTATTTTTTTTTTGTGAAAACTTCTCCTTTTACACAACTTTTTTTAATTCTGTGAGTTAAAAAGAGATTGGGGGTGGGTGGTGAGTTAATGTCTATGATATATTTTTATTTTTTTTTTTTAATTTCAGTAACTACTTAGTTTACTTACTATATTTATTATTGCTCAAAATAAACTAGCACTAAACGACTTCATGAGGGTCTTTATATTCTGGCTTGAAAACTCCCTTGAAAGATGCCTTTGGTTTCATTCCTATCACTCCAATGAATACAAACTATATTAGATTACATTCTTCATATATTTAAACTCTTGTTTTCTAAGCACCAATGTAAAATGCAGTTTTTCTACTTGTTGTCCACCTGTTTTTTCAGTTTACACATTACATTACTGGAACTAACTTGGTTTCTTTTTGGCATCATTTCCCTGCTTTATGAATATGAAACATATGATTGTATACAGTTCAAAAAAAATCTAGGTATAACATGTTTTGGATACCATCATTATACTTTCTACCAAATTACCCTTTGCTTCTGTGTCGTATTCCTCCAGCTAGTGATCTCTCATAATCTCTTTTTTGTCCGTTCAGAAACCCCTCCAATCCCAGCCTCATTTCCTCTTCCTCGTATATTCTTTGGAATCTCGTTTATCCACCTATCCACTCTACTCCTGTTTTTTCTGTCTGAGAACTCATTCTGAAATGACCATTTAATCCTTCTACAAGAAGGGGGTAAAATTCAATTTGTTTCCACGAAAGAGGAAGCTGTGATGCATGGAGTGTCAGAGTATAGTCTGCTACTGACTATATATATTTTTTTTTATTATTTTGTTTTTAAATTTAGACTCAAACTTGCCCCAGCTGTCTGGAACACAACCTGGTATTGGGCATCCACTGTCCAAACTTAATGGGCAGCTCTATAACTGAGACCTCTAGAAAACAAAAAATATAATATTTATAATAATGTATAATTTTATAGAAAAATTATTTACTTCATGCCTTGTGAAGGCACTGAGAAACAGTGAGAAATGTCTTAATGTCTTAGCTTGATGGAGTAAGAAATTAACTTGTTTATACTTCACAACTGAAAAAGTTGCTTATATTTCTCAAATTTCACACATTATACACATGAGCTTTACATACTGTATATATTTTTGTTACCTGCTGTGATGTCACTCAGTACTTTTCCTGGTCTATGAAGACTGATTTTAACTTTCCCATCACTCAGATACAAGACAAAACCATCTGAAGCCTGATGTAGTTTACTAGATAATAGAAGTCCCTCCTTGTTCCAGGTGCGAAACTGGAAACTGATGAATACTTCATCTTGCCCTGATGTGCCTGGCAGTGCCAGGTAACTACTGGAGCTCAAAAATGTAACAGGAACCACACGTGGCTCTAAACATGAGAAGGACATATTGCCCTAGAAATAAATGAAACAGACATGGCATTAGAAACATTCAGGGAAAAACAGTCATGAAAACTTTTGTATGGAAACTACAGTTTCAACACATTGTTCATAGAACCCAGTATTTGTAATGCTGTGTTAGTCTACAAATCAAGTATAAATAGTAACATATCAGTTTGAGAGATGTTTACCTAATCGTTTGACCAGAACAGACATATCTGCCTGACCAGAGTGGCAAGTGAATGAGGTAAGATCCTAAACTACATGGATGATTTAATGGTACTTCAAGAGTTAGACAGACCTGCTTTGTTTCTATTATGGCTCACACTTGACATTAAGGACTTCACAAATTTCTGGATGTCAGATAAAATGCCACTGAACGCAAACTTTGCGTTCACGGGTCAAAGCACTTGTACACAGAAAAAAATGTTAAGCTTGGATACTGATTGTTTAAGAAAGTGATAAATTTGAGAAAAAAAAAAAACATTTTGCTGGACCAAAGAGCAATCTTTCCAAAACAGTGCAACCAGAGAGGTGCACTGACCCCAATATTTCTATTTCTGACAAATAGTCAGAGAAAATTCCACATAAAAACTCTTGCTACTTCCAAATGTAAAACACATACTTCATTAATCAGAAAGAAATGTGTTTTCAAACAGGCCTATAAGGACCAGATAATGAGTTGTGTTTAGGCACCTAGCCTTTATTTTGTGCCTGGTTGCTTCTGGAATCACTGGTTCTTAGGTGTCTAAATAAACTTCTTGATAAGTTTATTATCTTGACAAACTCTGAGCTCTACCTGTGTCTGTGGCTGTACTGAGTGATATAGATAAGAAGACTGGAATGGTGATAATGCATCTGGTGTCAGTATTAGTTAATACTTTACGAGTCTTGACACTGATATACTGTGCACTTGCTGGCAGTGCACAGCAATTACTTGCTGGCACCATTTGAACTACAACTGATTTGTTCTGTACAGTTGATTACTAAAAAATCGAAGTCTTTACAATTTAAAATACATTTAACTTCTGTTCAAAACGAAGAGATTTTAAACTTTTGAACATACATAAAATGTTGACCCTATAGGAAAAACATGAAAAAATGAATTTAAGAAAAATACTAGCCTCTAGCATGGCGAGATATTAAACTTCGTCTGTTTTCATTTTCTTCACGGAAAATGTATAAATAAAGAAAACCTTTGTCTTATGAACTCAGCTGTAGACAAATGAATAGTCAACTGAACTGATCCATAGTGAAAAGGCAGTCATCAGATTAATAAACCTTGTTAACTGCTAAAAGCTTACCATCTGCAGATTGCTCCTCCATGTTATCTGGACATCTGCCTGATACTGAATCAGACCAGCAAAGTAGTTATTTAACAAGGATTCTATGGTAACATAGATGTTTCTGGTTCATTTACATTATAAAACATCTTCTAAATAGTTTTGAAAGTAGCACAACAGTTTAAATCATTTGAGATTAAAATGATGCAATTTCCTATGACAATAATTTCATAGTTTCCCTTTCACTAGTCCACAGAGAGACTCCTATAACTGCCCTCTTCCCAACATCTATCGTCATCACAGACACGATATTGTATGATGGTATCAGCTTAGTTAATTCTGGAATATTTCTAATGAGCTTCACATAAGAAGAGATGCCTGTCATCCATTTTTTCTGGAAGAGAGAACCAAATTTGATTGTTTATATTTTAAACTGAAATAATAATTAGAAGATTTGGAGCTTGAAAACACTTCATATTTCGTTAATTATTTTGAACTGATTGTTTCCATCATATCTCTGTATTTCCTGTTGCTAAATAAATAAATACTGCAAATCGAGATGGCTCTTACAGAATTGGAAAGAAAACAAAGGGCTTAGTAAAATTTATAGGAAACCTTCTGTAACACAGAAGAAAGTTATTTTGTTATTCAAACTGTTTCTCTAAATGGTAGGGGTTTAGTTGATATAGCTTGGCCATATCACAATAAATGCTTTAAACCCACCAATCTAAACTACAACTCTTCAGATACAGGGCAGTATAAATTGACAAACAGAACTTATCTATCAAAATTATAATACTCTGGAGAAAACAGAATGGCTCAGTGTCCTCAGCAACATGAGGCTTATAAGATGTACTGCTGATGTCCTTACTAGTCAGGTACGGAAGTCAAAACCAGAGCTTTGATGACTTCAGATACATCTTATTTTACTCACTAGCTTTTGTAGGTGCACAGCAATGAGATACCACATAACAGTGAGGTGTATCACGTATATCTAAATAACATCTAGAGGGCTGAAGAATAAAACACATTGTACACTGTGTTTTGTACATTGTACACACAATACACACTGCATTGTATACTAGATGAGTTTGTACAGCAGCAGCTGTAGAACAAGAGCCCAACATAAAATAGCAGCCCGATTAGGGGATTCCCTGATTTTTCTTTCATTAAAAATCATTGATTTTACTAGAACTGTATGTTAACATTTACATATGAAAGTGGCTGTGGTCATCTACTTTTCTCTGTTTACTTATTTATTCTTTCTTAACTATAAATCTCTTACCACAACGTAGATCTGAGACTTATGCCTCCTGGCCAGGTCAATAATATTCACTCCATTATAATAAATATTTTCAAAACACCCATGAAAGTTCCTGTGTGACAATGTCCCTGATTTTCCAGGCACTGGGATCCCTCCAAAGCTGAGCTTAGAAAGAGAAGATAAATCAATTATACTATTAAGTAATTTTCTAAGGAAAGAAGTTGCCAATAGTGTAAGAGCAGAAGTCAAAGACTGGTCAATAATGAACCTACTACTTCTTGGCTATTTTCTTGTATGATATCTATGTATTAGCAGAACAGGCTAACAAAAAGTAGGCGATATCAAGTTATACGCATGTGTTAAAATATTTGTTCTGAAA
The DNA here is from genome assembly GCA_003697955.1 of Calidris pygmaea. NCBI lineage: Eukaryota > Metazoa > Chordata > Aves > Charadriiformes > Scolopacidae > Calidris > Calidris pygmaea. The sequence goes on from QJSC01014316.1 coordinate 339,024, forward strand.
TGTTGACTTTTTTGGTTTTTTCCTTCTGAGGTTACTTTGTAACAGCTGCTCAGAATAGTGTCTTACCAGTTTTCAGGGCCCTTTACAGCTGCAAAACCAAAGGGACAAAGGTCAAGGCCCAGTACACACAGACCATGCTGTATAGTGAGAAAAGGAAGAGAATTTTTGAATAAATTCTATAGGAAATTTGAGCCTGACCTCTCCACTGTGTGCAAATCATAACTACAGTAATAGAGGACAAAAGTGCATAAAATTAAATTATTCTAGAGACTATTCATAACAAAGGAAATGAGATACACTTTCCTTCTCAAAATTCTTAGGCTGGGTAGTTTCTTAATGTGATATTGTAGGTCTACTTGGGTGCAGAAAGAAATTGGAAGATTTAATAAAAATAAAAATGCATTGGGAGCTATTAAATTCAAGAATGTCAGTCTGTCATAATAAGTCCCCTAGGCAAAAACAGTTTGAAACTAGTAGTTTATTGTAGAAGAACATTGCCACAAGTGTGACCCGAGTTATGGTCTATGTTTCCACTTTTAGGCACAATCAGAAACAGGATACAAGTTTAAATGAACTTTTGAACTTACTCGTTTCAAAGCTCTTCTAGTTGACATTGTAGAAAAGGTCAGTTCGAGATACTTATCTTTTAATTTTGAAATTTCACTTAATATTTAAAATCATTTTATGAAAAAAAAATGTTAAGTTATTAAATTGAGAAATTTTTATAATCAGAATTGTGCCCCATACTTTTTTGGAAGTTTTCAGGCTTTTATTCAAGCTTTTGCTTTCCTTCCCACCTCATATTGGTAACACATACTTCAAATTTCAGTGCGTGGATAAGGGGAAAAATTAATTAGCAATACTGACTGATTTAACAAAATAGTTCTATGTACCAGTCAGTTTAAGTTAACATTTTTTCATTTTTTTCTCTTTTTTTTTTCCTTTTTTCCTTTCTTTTCTCTTTTTTTTTTTTTTTTTTTTTTTTTTTTTTTTTTTTTTTTTTTTTTTTTTTTTTTTTTTTTTTTTTTTTTTTTTTTTTTTTTTTTTTTTTTTTTTTTTTTTTTTTTTTTTTTTTTAATTTGGTATGATCCTCCAAGACTTGGCATTGTGGCTTATATTCAGAAATCTTAAGCAGAATCATAACTGTAATCTTGTGAGTTATATTTTTGTCTGATAATTCAGACACAGAATAACATGAATTCTTACCTTAAACTACTTAAAAACTCAAATCAGTAGAATAAAGTAATTTAGATCTGCTGGTTCCTGACACTCTGCTCTACCACTCATTGTCTCATCCAACAAAAAGGACAGAGGCAAACATAAAGCAGCCAGTCACCACATTATAACTGTGAAATAGGGCTATTTTTAACCATAGGTGGGAAACTGACACAGCAAATTACATTCACTCATTTTCATGTATCAACCATTTGTGTAAGCAAGATTTTTTCATAGTACATTTCATAGTACATCTCCTTTCCATAGTACAAGGAATTTAAGCCTCAATCTAAACATTTCTAAAATTGTTTTCTGTTGATTTATTGTAATTTTTATCAAACCATAAAATAACTTTGGGCTGGGGTTCATTCCTTATGTTTACATACTGTTTACCACACTTGCAGCTCTACTGAAACAAAAATATTGAAATAATGAATTCTGAGATCCAAAAGATGGTCTTCTGAAACCTTTGAGCTGCAAGTCTAGTTGAGCATTAGTGATCTAAGAACATCTCTTTTTCTTTGTTTCATTCCTTTAGGAGACAGAAAATCCCTAAAGTCTGAAGCGCTACAAACATCCTTAAGTTCTGTCTCCTTTGTTTGTTTCACTGCATTTACATAGCAAAGTCAATAAATGTAATAAAGGAAAGGTAATTTTCACACCTCATAATCAAGGTCCAAATAACTGAATTCTCCTTTTGCATGAAAATGATGAGTGTGTTTATCCACTGTAAAGTTTACTTGATTGTTAAAGTGTTCAATGAGAACAGAATGCCAGTGTTGATCATCCAAAAGGCTGCCCAAAGTAATATTAATTTGGGCATTAGAAGGATGAGTTTTAGTATCACCTTGAAAGAAGAAAAATAAAAACTATTAATTCCATATAAAAATATAATTATTCAAATATACACTGCCAGTTTATCATACTCTACACATTAAAATTCATGTCACAAATTAAAATAAGTTTTAGACAAATAATACCTAATAACTGTTTTAGATGTTATGAGACTTTAGCTGTTACCTAAATTAATGAGTAGGGACAGCTTTCCTTTAATTAATTTCAGGGTTATGTGGTCTCCATTTTGTCCTTTTCTGTGGAGGAGAATTCCATCACTTTGCATTGCCTTAAACTTCAGAGAAATCACATCTTTCAGAGCATTCATGAGTTTTTGATTAAATGTGTAAATTAGACAACTTTTCCCATCAAAGCCAACCACCTCGGACCCTAGAAGTAAAGAAATTAAAGATAATGTATACTGCTGTGTCTAAAAGAAACAGTTGTGTGTTATTTCAATACGATATGAAGTCCTACCACTAACACCCCCAGATTCACTTGTGCCCCGTAAAGTGCAACTCATTTTTGCTTTTCCTGTTCTTCACCAACTGTTAAGACTGTCCTGTTTTAATGATGATGCTATCATTAGATAATAAAGCAAGATGAGCAGAGATCTGGCCAACCTGGTACTAATCTCACATGCTGAAAGGTCTTCCTTGCCTTGGAGCCATGAAGTACTTTGATAATTTCTGTTCAAACTTATTCTTACTTATTCGGACATGTGTCATTAGCATGGTTGAGTAGAGGGAAAGGGTAACTTTCCTTGACCTGCTGGCAACACTCTTCCTAAAACAGCCCAGGATGCTGTTGGCCTTCTGTGTTGCACAGGTATGTTGCCAACTCATGGTCATCCTGGTTTCTACCAGATTTCTCATGTCTTTTTCTTCAAAGCCACCATCAGCCCCCCAGTGTGTGCTGGTAAATTCTTTCTGGGATTCACAGGTACAAGACTTTGCACTTCCCTTGGTTGAACACCATGCGATTCCTGTCAGCACATTTCCTCAGCCTGTTCTGGGTCCCAGTAAATTACATTAAAACCCTCTGGTGTGTCAGTCAGTCCTCCAACTTTTTATTTGCTGTAAACTTGCTGAATGTACACTTTGCTTCATCACCCAGGTCATTAATGAAGATGTTAAACAGCATTGAAATCAATTTCAACTCGCACCACAAATGAATGGACTCATCTTTCTGCCTCTGATCCCAACTCCTTCAGCCAGGCAGTTAAGTCTGTTTTCAGTCCTCTTCATTGTCCACCTAAATAGCCCGTGCTTATAATGTCTATGAGGACATTATGGGAGACAGCATCAAAATTCCTGCTAAACTGAAGGTAACTAACACCAAACTCTCCTTTTCACTCACCAAGCTAGTTATATCACTTTAGAAGGCTATTGGTTTGATCAGGCATGCTTTCTCCTTTTGGAATCCATGCTGACTATTTTTAATAATCTTCTCAATTTCACGTGTTTGGAAGCGATTTCTAGGCTTATTGGTTCCTTCACCTTCCCAGGAATTGAAATAGGATTGACCAGTTTATATTTCCTCAGTTACTCTTTCTTGCATTTGTTGAAGAAGGCATTTGCTCTCTTCCTGCCTTTGGGAACCTCTCCCAGTTCTCTGCCCCTTTCAGAGATAAACAAGTGTGGCCTCAGAACGACTGTAGCCAGCCCCCTCAGCGCTATGGGTACTTCCCAATAGGTCTATGGACTTACATATGTTCAACTTGTTCAAATGTTACATAGCGTCAACCTCCTTCCGCTAAGGGTGTCCCTTGCTCTCATCTTTCCTGTCAGCCTCAGAGACCTGACATTCCTGAAGGCAAGTCTTACCAGCAAAAATCAAGGTGAAGGTGGCATTGAGTACCTTGGTCTTATCTATCTCTTTTGCCCCCAGTTCCCCTGTCCCACTCAGCAGTGAACCTGGATTTTTCCCAGTCTTCCTTTTTCTGCATATATACTTATGGAAGCCCTTCTTGTTGTCTTCCATGACCTTTATAAGTTCCAAATCCAGGTAGCTTGGTTTTCCTGACCACATCCCTGCGTGCTCAGATAATGTTTCTGAATTACTCCTGGGTAACCTGACTTGTTTCCATGTCTTGTACACTTCCTTTTTATTCCTGGGCTCATTTGGGAACTCCTGACTCATCCATGCAGACCTCTTGCTACTTTTGCTTAATTTTGTCTCATCGGGATAGACTTTTCTTGAGCTTGGAGGAAATGATCCTTGAAAATCAACCAGTTCCCTGGATCACTCTTGCCTTCAGGACCACCTCCCTGACCATGAAAAAGCCTTCTCCTGAAAGCCAGGGCTGTGATCCTGTTCTTTGTTCTCTTCTCTCTTCTCTTCTCTTCTCTTCTCTTCTCTTCTCTTCTCTTCTCTTCTCTTCTCTTCTCTTCTCTTCTCTCTTCTCTTCTCTTCTCTTCTCTTCTCTTCTCTTCTCTTCTCTTCTCTTCTCTTCTCTTCTCTCAGGTTCTTGAACGTCGCAGTCTTATGGTTGTTGCAGCCTAGGCTGCCCCAGATTTCACATCCACCATCAGTTTTTTCCTTGTTTGTAAATATAAGGGACAGTAAAGTGTGTCATCTTGTCAGCTTCTTGATCACCTTTGTTGGGAAGTTATCATCAAAGAATTCTAGAAAACTGGTTTGCTTATGCCCTGCTACATTGTCCCAGCAGCAGATAACAGGGTGATTAAAGTCTGCAATAAGTACAAAGGTCTATGAACCTAAGTCTTCTTCCAGTTGTCTGAAGAGGGTCTCATCTATTTCTCCCATATCAGGCAGTCTGTAGCAGACATCCAGCACAATGTCACTACCTTTGGTATGTCCTCTAATCCTAATCTATAGTCTGTGATCTGTGTCATCATCTGTCCCCAGTCAGAGCTCCATGCAGCCCTGCTACTTGCTCACATGAATGTTAACAGCCTTCCCTCATTGTCCTGTCTAGTTGTCTCCAAACAGCCTGTGTTCATTTGTGGCATCACTCAGGTAATGTGAGCTGTTCCATCATGTCTTTATGGTCATGATAAGATCATAGTATTTCAAACACATGAATATCTCAATTTCTTTTGTGTGTTCCCCATGTTGTGTGCTTCCCATGTTGTGTCCCTCACAGGCACTGCAAAAAGGCATCGACCTGTTGATTTCTCAGAAAAAGTGTGAGAACTTCCCCCATTTTTTTGCCCTCAGAGCAGCACTTCCCCATTTTTCTATTTTCACAACCTGTAGGAAAAGATGTTTTTGCCCTACATGGTCAGGTGGATTCTGTGTCTTCCTAGCAACTCTTGATCATGAAAGAGTGTCCTAAGGTGGTTAAATCTGAATAATTGCTGCTGTGCAACAAGTTGTTGATCCTAAGGATCCACCCCATCCTCCTCAAGCACTTTTGTCAGCAGGAACAAGGAAAACACCACTTGAGACCCTATGCCCTTGCCCCTTGCCTCTAGAGCCATGTAATCATTCTTAATACACAACATGTCTCCACTGAGAGTATTGTTGGTGCCCATATGGAAAAGCAGCAGAAGGGGAGACACTAAAGGCTGGACAAGCCTCAACAGTCTCTCCACACCACAACAATCTGTCCACAATGTCCAAAATCCAAGTCCCTAGCAAGTAGCAAACCTCTCTAGAAAGCAGGTGACAAAGGGAAAAAGGGTGTCTCTAACACCAGCAGTGGGCAGAGTTGGGGACACACCTCAAGGGACATAATTATACAATAGAATCATACATAGGATAGTTCAGGCTGGAAGGGACATTTTAGAGACCATCTAGTTCCAATGTCCCTACCATGGTCAGGGAGATCTTTCGCTAGATCAGATTGCTCAAAGCCCCATACAAGCTGATCTCAAACACATCCAGTGAAGGGGCATCCACAGGTTCTCTGGGGACCTATTTCTCCATCTTTATTAGAAGCTGGTTTTAAGTATTGAAGTGCCACAACAAGGTCTCCCTAAAGCCTTTTCTTTTCCAGG
>QJSC01014316.1:352887-377728 GCA_003697955.1 Calidris pygmaea
AAAAGAAAGGAGCTAGTGAATGGGTTCATTACAGCTAACCTATGAAGCTAGTCATAACTAGTCATAAACAATAAAAGTTAGTGACTCTGAATGTCCACACCACTTCCAGCTCCTGGCTATCATGGGGGTGAAGCTGGAAACATGCCAAAACAAACACTGGAGAAGAGCAAAAATTTGCAGAGTGAGATCCTTTCAGACCTCTTGTCCCTTCAAATCCTTCTTTGCAGTCTGTAACAAATATCACTTCCAATGAAAGTGACAATCAGTTTGTTGGCAGAACCAGAAGCCATGCCCTAGAATTTAAAGAATGGTGAGCAAATGAAGCGTTCGATTAAGACTTATTTTTTTTTTTCCAAAATAATTTTCAGAGGGAAACAACCTCATGAAAATCAGTGGTTAATTTTGAGTACTGAATGCATATGCTGTGATTTTTTACTGCAGAATATACTTAAGCCATGTGTTCTTAATTTAAAATTAGGTTTTTAACTTCAGTAACTGCCTAAAAGTAACTCAAACTACTCCTTAAACTATTCAGAATGGTCAATTTAGAAATCAATATATTTAGCTGTCATATTGCGAAGCTTTTATCTGGGAAGAATACATTTTAAAGTGTATCAATTTAGTAAAGTATCAAATAGGTCTTTATTGTTTGATTTTAAACGCTCTAAAGGTTAAAATACATAGTTTGGGTTCTTTTCGGTGTTAGTCATTTTCACAGGAAAGAAAGAGGAGTCAATCAGACAGCTTTTCCTCCAGGCTACAAATGCTAAAGGCATACCTGAAGTCTATGAAAGTAACTTGTAAGCTTTTTAAAGGAGAAGCATATTCAACATGACAGAAACACTCCTGTTTTTGCAGGAGAAAGCAATTACTGTTTCGTGGTTCAAACCAACAATCGTCTAACTACACAACAGCTATAACCATATAATGAGCTTTCTTGCTCCCACCCCTGCCTTCTTCAGATTGTTCAGATCACTTCATTCTTGGGAAAGATCACTTGAAGGGAACATGCCATTATTCTAGATTATGCAGAGTTCTCATGGGCTAAAAAGACTCCATGTGACCCTCAGTTAACATGAATGTTACAAATAATAAAGTTTATTTGCATAAATATTAATTGAGTTGTAAAGTTAACCCCTCCAATATATATGTCTACTGAATCTTAATTGATGCTTTTACAGATACTGTAAAATACTGGTTTTTTATAGCATGAAGACATACCATCTTTCTCAAAGAATTCAGTTTTTGAAATATGGAAACACCAAAACACTGTATTCCAGTTTAGCCTTAAAAAGTAGCAGGGGCACTCAGTAGCATAGATATCTTAGTAGATAGTTCTTCATGGCCTACTTTATTCCATGAAGGAAAAGCACCCTGGGCTGTACAGAAGCCTGAAATGATGGCCAACTCGCAAACTTGTTTTAATCCTCCTACCCAATTTTTAACCCTGTAGTTTCTATATCTCAAATTATCCCTGCTTTGAAGACAGAATTATTCAGTTCATTATGGTATCAGAAATCACATGTGTGCTCTGGACTGAATTAGTAAGGTTAAACCCTCTGTGTAGATGGGTATCACCTGTCTCATAAGCTCTGAACGTTTGTGAAGGTAAGCTTACATCAAGAAACACTAAAAAGGAAGTTCTTTGCTTCCGTCTCCATCCTCTACCTAGAAAGCAAATATGTTTTAAGACCAGGATATCACCAGCATCATGTCCAAAACTTCCTCAGCCAGTAAAAAGTCCCCCATAGATAAAGTTGTATATGAGATGTGCACTGTGTACACTGGTCTGTACTTTAGATCACCTTGAACAGACAATGCTTATCTTCTAATGCAACTTCTACTGTATAATATACTATATATGCACTGTAAACCATACTATAGGACTAAATAATATGCACAATGTTTTTACATATATTGTACACCCATTGTAAGAAAAAATATGCTATTTATTACAAATATTACTTCATATTAAGTATAAATACTACTATGTTAAATAAGTTTACTTAGATGCAAATTCTCATTTCATGTTTAATGACAAGAGCTGGATCTGCACGCCAGCTTGGATAATTTTTTTGGAAGAGAAAGTTTAGCAGTGAGGTACTAGCGTACCACAAGAATGGTCTGAGCTTCATCACGTGTTTTATGAATTCTAGTATCAAAACCAGCAAAAGCAGCTAAGAGCTTGCAGCTGTTGCATGATGTGCATGATCATGGTTATGCTTTGGAAACGCATTCTAGCTAAACTGCCTGTATAAGACTTTCTGCTTATGACAAACACCAAAACTGTAGTTGGTATTAGTGCCAGGACTCATCAGGAAGGGAATAGAAATCCTGGTAGGCTACTGGCAATTTATTCACCTTAGAGCATCATTCAAACTACTACATAAACCAGATTAAAAAAAAAAAAACCACATGGGTAGACAACCATCATAAATTCTTGCTTCAGTCGGTGTCCAATGCTTGCAACATCTTTTGCTATTTGCATAGGACCATACTCCATCTGGCAAGTTCCAATACATTTACATCATCTGCACATTGTGCACATCGTCTGACCAATGCTATGGCCAAAAAAATAATATGTGACTGGCTATAGCAATAAATGATTTGCAAGCAAAACAGTGGGGGGATTTTAAAATCACTCGCATGCTGCAACCCTGACTGATTAGTGTCAGATGTGTTGATGTCAGGCACAAGACATTATGTTTGCCCTTTCATTCAGTGATTCCCTCAATCTGTCATCTTCCTTAGTTAGAATAGAGTTTGGACTTATTTCATTTTTCATTTATTTGCTTATTAGGGTTTTTATTATATAAATATCTCTAATGTGCTTGCTTAAAAAATTTCAATACCTGGTCTAACTTTTATATAAAAATATATTTCTCTCCTCCTAGACTTAAATCACTGCAATTTCCTTTGGCAACAGTGATATGGAAGCAGGATAACTGTTGTCTCTGTAATTTTTGTTAAAGGATGAGTATCACAAGCTTCAATATAAGTAAATTCAGAAACTACATTTTTTTGGTGAAAAACATCTCTGTAGATTTAACATGCTAGGTCTCCTGTCAACAATCTAATTCTGTCAACTAGGTCTAGTATTGCTAAGGAACATATTAATATTGATATAATATTATACAAATAATTTTGAATATGATATTCCACTGTAGTAAAATGACCCAGCATTCAGATGGATGTGATGCTTACTGCTGAAAGTCCCATCCTTCTTATATAAAGTTTCTCCTCTGTGAATTTTTGACAGATTTAGAATGATAGAATTGTCAGAGTTGGAAGGGACCTAAAAGATCATCAAGTTCCAACCCCCTGCCATGGGCAGGGACATCTCCTACTAGACTAGGTTGCTCAAAGCCTAATCCAGCCTGGCCTTAAACACTTCCAGGGATGGGGCACCCACAACTTTTCTGAGCAACCTGTTCCGGTGCCTCACCACCCTCACAGTAAAACTTTCACTCCATCACTTTTCCTGACAGTGATGCATGAAATGAAAGAACTATGGGTTGTTAGACAGCACCTTCTAATAAAAGTTACTAGTTACTCTGACCAGGTGTGAAAGAAACCCTTGGCTATTATACTCAAGGGTAGCAAAAGCAGACACTCAACTGATGACTTTAATTCTGCTGTATTTGAAAACTGGCTGAACAGTTGGATTCACAGGGTGGTGACCTGTGGCACAAACTTTATGTGGAGCCCGTTAATAGCAGTGTACACCTGCGGTCAATAATGGAACCAATCGTATTTATCATCTTCCTTAATGATCTGGATGATGGGACAAAGTGTGCCCTCTGCAAGTTTCATGGCGACATCAAAACTTGGAGGAACGCCTGATACACAAGAGTGTTCCTGCTATCCTCAGCAGGTTGGAGAAATGAACCAACAGAAACTTCGTCACATTCAGCACAGTGAAACTCAAAGTCACTAGGCTAAACATGAGCCAGAAATATGCCATTATTGCAAAGAAATCTAATGGTATTCTTGCCTGAATTAGGAAAAGTATTTTCAGTGGGTGGTAGGAGGTGATCCTTCTCATTTATTCAGAACTGGCAAAGCCACATCTGGAGTACTGTGTCTAGCTGTGGCTTTCCCACTACAAGAGAGAAATAGACATACTACAAAAGGGAAAGACCACAACAATGACAAAAGTAATGGAACATCACCCATAGGATGAAAGGCTGAGAGAGCTGTTCAGCATAGAGAAGAGGAGGCTCAGAGGTGATATTAACAATGTACATAAATAGTTGGAAAGAAGCCAAAGGAAGATGGAGCCAGACTCTTTCCAGTAGGAAAAGACAGGACATGTCCATGACAGGACAAAAGACAGTGGGCACTAACTCAAACACAAGAAGGTCTGTCTGAACATAAGAAAAACTTTTTACTGTAAATAAATGCTTTTTTTCCAGAGACCTGGAACAGGTTACCCTAAGAGGTTGTAGAGTTCTTGGACATCTTCAAAATCCCCCTGGACATGTTCCTGGGCAACCAGCTCTATGTGATATTGCTTAATCAGGGTGTTAGACCAGATGACCAGATTACCCTTTTTACAAGGTAAGTTCCATTACTTTTAGTAGACAGACAACTAGCTTACTCATTCCAACTGACCCTTCCGTTGTCTCTTGCTTGGAGACGGCCAGGTATGGTTAGAACTAGGTCAAAGGCTTTTGCTAAGAAAGCAGTGGGCACCCAGACAGAGGCCCCACACAAACACGTGGGTGTCCAGGCCTCTGGTTGCAGGGAGTGCCGGGGCCTTGCCGTTGCCATGGAGGGTAGTGGGGATGACACATGTGTCAGATGCGAACAGGTGAACAATCTCCTGACCCTGGTGGTTGAGCTGAAGGAGGAAGTGGAAAGGTTGAGGGCTATCAGGGAGTGCGAGAGGGAGATAGACTGGTGGGCGCATTCCATGAGGGTAAGGGAACATGTTGAACATGTTGAGGCCTCACATACACCAGAGGACCCTCCCCCCATTTCTCACCCGGCAGTAGAAAGGGATCTCAGAGAGGAGGGGGAATGGAAACAGGTCCCTGCTAGGCGAAGCAGGCAAATGCCCTCCCTGCCTCTCCCACCTCCCCAGTTACCCCTGCAGAACCGGTATGGAATCTTGGAGGAGGAACCAACTGTTAGAGGAGAGGATGATACATCTAGGCCAGAAACGCCAGAAAAACCAAGTCACCGTAGACCTGGCATCACAACTAGTTCCAAAAGGAAAAGCAGAAGGGTCATCGTTGTGGGTGACTCTCTATTGAAGGGGACAGAGGGACCGATATGCCGTCCTGACCCGCTTCACAGGGAAGTCTGCTGCCTCCCTGGAGCACGAGTCAGGGATGTGCTGGACAAAGTTCCTACTCTAGTCAACCCCTCTGATTATTACCCCCTTTTAGTATTTCAGGTGGGCAGTGATGATGTGGGAAGAAGGAGCCCAAAATCAATTAAAAGAGATTTTAAAGCCTTGGGAAGGGTGCTTAAGGGATCGGGAACACAAGTAGTGTTCTCCTCTATCCCATCAGTGGCTATCATGAGTGAGGACATTAATAGGAAGAGACAGCAGATCAATTTGTAGCTTCAGGACTGGTGTTATCGACAGGGCTTTGGGTTTTTTAATCATAGGTTGCCATATGAGACACCTAGCCTGCTGGGGGCAGGTGGGATGCGCCTGTCCCAGAGGGGGAAAAGAATTTTGGGACAGGAATTAGCAGGGCTCCTTAACAGGGCTTTAAACTAGATATGAGGGGGGAGGGGGGTATAGCAGGGCCTATTAGAACTAAACTTAAGGGAAACAAGCCAGAGTTTGAGGGATGGTGGACTGGGAAGGACTCTTACAATACCAATTCAATTCAGAGAGGTGATAGACACCTAGATATTATGGAAACACCTGAGAGGGGTCTGGTAGGAAATAGGGCCCACACTCGCAAAAAGGTGTTGGAACCAGTAGCTCGTCTGAAGTGCATCTATACCAATGCACGCAGTTTGAACAACAAACAGGGGGAGCTTGAAGCCATGATGCACCAGGAAAACTATGACATAGTGGCTATCACAGAAACGTGGTGGGATGCCTCACACGACTGGAGTGCCACAATCAAGGGCTACAAGCTCTTCAGGAGGGACAGACAGGAAAGGAAAGGTGGCAGAGTGGCTGTGTATGTTAGAGAATGCTATGATAGCTCAGAAATTAAGTGTAGTGATAACAGGGTCGAGAGTGTTTGGATTAGGGTAAGGGCAAATAAAGGTGACATCGCTGTGGGAGTCTGCTATAGACCTCCCAACCAATGCAGTGAGGTGGACGAAGCATTCTATAAGCACCTGGGAGAAATATCGCAGTCGCTTGCCGTTGTTCTTGTGGGGGACTTTAACCTCCCCGATAGCTGCTGGGAGTACAACACGGCTGACAGGGAACAATCCAGGAGGTTCCTGGAATGTGTGGAGGATAACTTCCTCATGCAGGTGATTGATAGGTGAGCCGACCAGGGAAAGTGCCCTCCTAGACCTGCTCCTTGTGAACAGGGAAGAACTTGTGGGGGAAGTAAAGGTTGGAGGCCGTCTAGGGCACAGTGATCATGAGATGATTGAGTTCTCTATCCTCGGAGAAACAAGAGGAAGGGTTACCAAAACTGCCACCTTAGGCTTCCGGAGAGCAAACTTTAAGCTGTTCAGAGCACTGCTAAACAAAATCCCTTGGGAGGATGCCCTTAAGGATACAGGAGCCCATGAAGGATGGACGTACTTCAAAAAAGAAGTCTTAAAGGCACAGGAGCAGGCTGTTCCCATGTGCCGAAAAACAAGTAGGCGGGGTAGGAGACCAGCCTGGCTTAACAGGGATCTCTTGCTGGATCTCNCAGCTGTTAAGGATAATAAAAAATGTTTCTACAAATTCATTAACAACAAAAGGAGGAATAGGGAAAATCTCCCTCCGTTATTGGATGCAGAGGGAAACATAGTCACAAAGGATGAGGAAAAGGCTGAGGTGCTCAATGCCTACTTCGCGTCGGTCTTTAGCAGTGGAACTAGCTGTTCCCTGGACACCCAGCCCCATGAGTCAGGAGACAGGGAGGGGAAGCAGAATGTGAGCATCACTATCAAAGAGGAAGAGATCAGTGACCTGCTAAGCCGCTTGGATGCACACAAGTCTATGGGACCGGATGGGCTACACCCAAGAGTGCTGATAGAGTTGGCAGACATGCTCGCCAAACCGCTTTCCATCATTTACAGGAAGTCATGGCTGACTGGAGAGGTCCCAGTGGACTGGAGGGTGGCAAATGTAACACCCATCTACAAGAAAGGCAAAAAGGAGGATCCAGGAAACTATAGACCGGTCAGCCTAACCTCGATACCAGGGAAAGCCATGGAACAGGTCATCTTGAATGCCATCAAAACCCACATAATGGGCAACCAGGGGATCAGGCCTAGTCAGCATGGCTTTACGGAAGGCAGGTCCTGCCAGACGAACTTGATCTCCTCCTATGACAAGATAACCAGATTATTGGACGAGGGAAAGGCTGTTGATATTGTATACCTGGATTTTCAAAAAGCATTTGACACTGTCCCCCATACAAGTCTGGTGGAAAAACTGGCTTCACACGGCCTGGACGAGCATACGATCTGCTGGATCAAGCACTGGCTGACTGGAAGGTCCCAAAGAGTGGTGCTCAATGGATTCAAATCCAGCTGGCGGCCGGTCACTAGTGGTGTGCCTCAGGGCTCAGTGTTAGGACCATTTCTATTTAACGTCTTTATTGACAATCTCGATAAGGACATAGGGTGTATCATCAGCAAGTTTGCAGATGATACCAAGTTAAGCAGGGGTGTTGATTCCCAGGAGGATAGGGAAGCCCTACAGAGGGACCTAGATAGATTGGATCACTGGGCCAATATCAATGGCATGAGTTTCAACAAGGGCAAGTGCCAGATCCTGCACTTGGGCCACAACCACCCCATGCAGCGCTACAGGCTTGGGGAAGTGTGGCTGGAAAGCTGCCTGGAGGAAAGAGACCTGAGGGTTCTAATTGACAAGGGGCTGAATATGAGCTGGCAGTGTGCCCAGGTGGCCAAGAAAGCCAACGGCATTCTGGCTTGTATTAGAAATACCGTGACCAGCAGAAGTAGGGAGGTGATTATGCCCCTGTACTCGGCACTGGTGAGGCCACACCTCGAGTATTGTGTCCAGTTCTGGGCACCTCAATACAAGAGAGATGTCGAGGTGCTGGAGCGAGTGCAGAGGAGGGCAACGAAACTAGTGAAGGGCCTGGAAGACAAATCATATGAAGAGCGGCTGAAGGAGCTGGGACTGTTTAGTATGAGGAAGAGGAGGCTGAGGGGAGACCTCATCACTCTCTACAACTACTTGAAAGGACACTGTAAAGAGGTTGGTGCTGGTCTCTTCTCACAGGTAATTAATGATAGAACGAGAGGGAACGGTTTCAAGCTCCAACAGGGTAGGTTTAGATTGAACATTAGGAAGGAATTTTTCACAGAAAGAGTGGTCGGGCATTGGAATAGTCTGCCCAGGGAGGTGGTTGAGTCACCATCCCTGGATGAGTTTAAGGGACGTTTAGATGCAGTACTGAGGGATATGGTGTAGGGGAGGACTTTTTAGAGTAGAGTAGATGGTTGGACTCGATGATCCCAAGGGTCTCTTCCAACCTGAATGATTCTATGATTCTATGACCTCCAGACATCCTTTCCAACCTTAGCCATTTTATGATTCTGTGATATTTGGTTTCACATTATAAAATGGAAGTTTTGTGAGGAGTTTTTTGACCCAGATGGTGGGAGGTAAAAAATCAGAGTTCATAATTTTACACCAGACTGAAATTCCGGTGGAATCTCTGTGAGGCTCAAACCTCCAGGTTCACATCCGTCCTATGGTGACATCTCCAATGCAATGCAAGGGAGTGTACCAAAAACTCGACATACAAACTACCCCTTAGAGCTATACATTCCTTTCAATATGCTCTGAACATTATGTAGATATTTGACCATGTGAAATATTCCCTTCCCAGTCCTCTCTTCTTCTTTCTCTACCTTTTGCCCAAATTTTTTTCTCCTGTAAAAATGCTAGGCCCATCTTTCCTCTTCAGACTTCTTATTTCAACCCTGATCTTAAAGCTAAATGATTTGGATTTTCGGGTGTGTGTGTCGTTGCTGATGGTGGTGCAGTTCTGCACCACTTCTGTCATCTTTACCAATTTCTCTTCCTGGGAAGAAGTAAGCCGTGAACCACAGCTGGCTTGGAGGCCATAGCTGGTGAGCATTCACTAGTTCCTCACACTGTTCTTACAGCTTTCTATCAGTGTCAGCCAGAAACAGGATACTGGGATAAACTGTACCAATATTATTTCAGGCTATGTCTCTTTTTTATTTCTTCACACTGGGTGATTGTTTTATTTGCTGGGATAGTATGTCGTGTTTCTTTCTCTTTTTATTTTTTTTTTTTTTGCCTTTTTCTGTGGGAGCAGAGTATCACCGTACCTTTACATATGAGAACAGCTCCAGAAGTAGGAGATGAAGAGAGGATGAGACCACACATACCAGGTAATTTATCAAAGGCAACAGCTGATATTTGTGAATGGATGCGGTACTAGAGATTCTTTTTGTCTTTCTCTTTTTTTGTTTGGATTGGGATTAGTTGGGGTTTTTTTGCTTGTTTGCAGTTTTTGGGGTTGTTTTTTTTAATTTATTTATTTTCGAGGAACAAAATTTGAAACAGTTTGCTTTCTTATTAATAAAGAAGAGGAAGATTTTAATATCTAAAAAATAAGAGCAACAAAAGTTTGTGAGCTTTGTTTCTTTTTGCAGCAGTAGCATTTTGCTACCCCATTTACTCAACAGCATTGCAGGGGTGTGTAGGTAGGGTATGAATCTAGGGCCTTTGAATGTCTATTGCTAGCCAGCAGAGGCCTATCACCACTTAGCCATACTCCTTTGGAAATATGGTTAATAAAACCAGTGTCTTCTTAGTTTTTCTTCTTTTTCTTTTTTTTTTTTTCATGTTTGGTAGGTCTGAAATGAAAAGTTAATTCATTGTCTGGATGCCACGGTGCAGGGACTAATATATGCATTAAAAATATCTTAATGTAAACCATCAGAGATAATTACTTCTTTTGAATTCTTCCATCTGCCTTATTCCAGTGTCATTCATGCACATGTAGCAATAAATAGTATGTGAAGTAACTTGTCACCATTGGAGGGAGCCCTTGTATTAACACAACTGGGCACAACATTGAGGTTTGCTAATCCTCCCTTCATTAATTCCCAGTATGTAATTATGAAAAGACTATGCTTTATTTATTAATAACTAAGAACATGTACCTCACAGATATTCCCTGAAAACTGTAAATGTGAATGTGTTTCATAACAGTATTACTGGAATTCTAAACAATCTTTACCCTCAATGACTTTCAAAGGTTAGCTAATTCTTTACATGAAAAGAAGACAGATAACTTTTTAAGATATGGAACTCTAGTCCACGAATTTGTATTCTGATATTCTAATGGTAAATACAATGGTGTCCAAGGACAACAGGAAAACAAGTAAAGCAGTTTTTAATGGAAGTGTTATGAAGATTTATTTTCACTTTTTTGTTGTTTTGTTTGGGTTTTTTTTAAATTCATTTGAAACAATCTATAAAATATGAACGTATTGAATTTTGAATCTGGGATGCAGTGTAACTGTCCTTTTTATTTTAAAATCAGCTTGAAGTTTAACCACTACTGTGCTGGGTAAAGAAATATTTACTAATGGTATTTAATGTTGAGTATCAAATCAAATACATTTGCATACTTAGAATTAGTAAGCTCCATAAATGTTATGATATGTTTTAAAACAGCACTAAATGATTTAACCTGCTTATTCGACTCATTTGTTTGTTAAAAGTTGTAAAATTTTGGGTGATAGTATATTTCTCATTGTATGAAATTTAGATTGGAATCATGATTCATGATTATACTTCCACAGCACATAGCATGGCGCAGACACTACCAGAAAGCAATAATAAATAAAGGTAATTCACATAATCTATAACTCAAATAGGGGTGATGCAACAGCAGCATGTATCAAAAGAATAAGTATGAATCCTTTTTGTTCAAAACAATATAAAAAAAAATCTTTTGCATACAATTTCACACTTTGTTCTGAAATTAAATTAAATGACCAGGTAAAAAGGAAGTAAACCTCATTAACTATGCAACTTAGAAATGGCAGAGCAAATTCTTTGTAGCTCTTATGTCCTGAGGGTCATAGATAATAAAAGATTTCAATAAAAAGTCTTCTACTATTTATGTGGCTTTTCCTATGCAAAGTCTCACTATTTCTAACTTCAGAGAAATGCCTGTATATGAATTTTTCTGTAACTCATCATTATGGACTCAAAATAGTGTATAATGCACCAAGTTAAAATAATGATTAGCAGTTTCTTACGATGCTATAACCTCCAAATTAATCAAATATTTCACTCATCTCACCAAAAACTTCTGTGGCAAAATATAACTTTTCTTTTTACATAGTACTTGTCATTCTGGTAATAAGAAAACCATTCAAAAGCAAGCAGCTGAAATTCTCACATAACCAGTTGACCCCAGGTCCCAGGTTTTTCATCTGAACATCAAATACTTCATGTATTTATCTAGCAATTTCATATTCTATGATTCTGTTATTTACTTCCTGCCACATTTTGTCTTTTTATTGATCTAATAAAATTAAAGATTTTTTTTCGCATTCACAAGAAACAGACACAATTATTTCAATAGGATTCATATTTTATCATCAATTTGATTGATAGCTTTTATATGTGTGTTCTAGACTCTTAAGACTCTTGAATACAACACAAAGAGCCCCATCTGTGGAACA
The DNA here is from genome assembly GCA_003697955.1 of Calidris pygmaea. NCBI lineage: Eukaryota > Metazoa > Chordata > Aves > Charadriiformes > Scolopacidae > Calidris > Calidris pygmaea. The sequence continues at coordinate 364,741 of QJSC01014316.1, forward strand.
CACGATCTCACTAGTGTTCAAGTTAGTGAACTAACTGCCTTTATCTCAACACACAAATTTTCTCACTTCTGCCTTCCTGATTATCCTCCCATCCCGCTGTAGGGACAGTGAATTGATTGGCTGCCTGATGTTTAGTTGACAGCTGAGATCAAACCACAACAAAGAAACATTCTCAATCCAGACTTCAGTGAAGACTGGAAGGTTTCATACCATCAGTTGCAACTATATCTCTTTCTAGACTTACCACTCATATCTTTATATCTTTTACCCTACATTGCATAAAATACAGAAAAAAAGTACAAGAATAAGTATTTGCTCATACTAAACAAAAACCAAGTTATTTTCATCTTCTGTTATTTTTTAGAAAGAAAGAGAGGAAATCCACACCATAAGAGGCCTAGGTATGTTTAATAGCTAATGTACTAAGCACACTACTGCTGTAGCAGACATCTGATGCCTCAGAAATGTAATATAGAAATCCCATAATAGTGCAAAGCCTGCACTGTAAGCCTGCACTGTAAACATGCTACATCACTTAGGAACATTCACTACAGTATTTTCTTGTGCCCAGGAGATGTGCCCTAAAAAACACAGTAGGATTTTTTAACTAGTGAATAGAATAATTTCAGGTTCCTAGGTAGCTGTCACACAGAACTTTTATGTCTGGCAGAGAATCCAGTATTGGTCTAATCACCACACTTGGGTACCCTAAACAGTAAAATAATGGTAGTTCAGCCTTTCCTATACTCCTGTGCATTTAAATACAAATAAATTTCTAGCAAATACAATTGACTAGCAAATACGGCATGCAATAAAAACAACTAAGTACATGTGATAGGGTACAGAAAGGACACACCTGAAAACCTCAGCAAACAGTACAATTGTGGAAGGGACAGGAGAAATGGATGAGATGGTTGTGCCTATCAGCTATGGGAAGTGAAGAGAGAATGAGTTGGCTGCTCACGCAGTGGGGAAATAGATAATAAAAAGAAGGTCTCTGAAGAAGCACCATGAAATTAAATCTTGAAATAAATGGGAGAAACCTTGTTTAATCCTTGTGGCTACTGCTCAGAGCTGTCCACTTAATGGCATACATGCATATCAAACCTATTGTATCCGGTATGCTACCATTTCTTTGACTATGACATGGTTTCTTTGAAGGTATAAATTTTAATAACTCCATTATGACACATGGTTCATGGCTTGAGGACACCGAAGTGATGGTCTCTACCTGTCTTCATAACAGGCTATCTGGTGGAGAGAAGAAGTAATGTAAGGTACTATAGTATTAACAATAATTCTGATAAATTACTTTGTGTAGAAAAGCTGAGACAGATGTGCTCATTGAACACTAATCCCATCCCTTGTACAGAACATTTAATTTTATCTTCTCTGTTTGCTAAAAAAAAAAGTAAAATATGCAAATTTTATCAGGAGCTGATAATGTTTTGACTTTGATTGTCTCAACTGCTGTATCCCAAGTTTTAATATACAGAATGCAGTTATGTCAAATGACATACTGCTTGTAAGTCCAATTTACACTGGCATTGATTTAGCTTAAAGATAGGCATTTAAGTATTTGTTTTAAAGTCCCTACCGTTACTACAAATATTATTCCAATTTAACTCCATGCTAATGGTGTTACAGAAGCAAGAAATGCATTACAAGAAGCCTGCAATAAGTGTACGAACATCTCATTGTTACAACAGGATGGGCATAGCACTCAGTTTGAGATTTCAAGGGTTTTTCAAGGGTTTTCAACTCTAATAGTTAGGAATTACACCTTACATGGGGCAAATGAGAATAAATTCTGTTTAGTGCATACAACATGTGTACCCATAACTTTGCTTCTTCAGTGGAGGTGATTGAATATATGGAAATAGTGCTGGCAACTTGTCATGCTAATCTCTTTAGTCTATGTAATCATAACAAGCATTTAATTGCATGTCTATGTGTACATCTGTCAGTAAAAGTTAAATCTAAAAGAGAGAAAAATGTTGGTAATGGGTGGGGGATTGCATAGATTGCAGAGTCCACACTACAGTACATTTACTCCTACGCATTTGACCATTTTTCTTTCACTAATTATCTGCCTTCTGGATAAATTGTCATTGAAGAGGCATGATCAGTATGAAGTACAGTTCTTTATATTAATAATGATCTTATTTAAATAAAATAACAAAAAAATTCTCTTTTCACTTGCTCAACATGGTGATCCTAGAGGGAGGCTCTCATCCTAGTAACATGTTTGTGAGATAAAAATCTAAGCCACACAGCTCTGCTGAAACACAAGTGTTGCCAGCTTCCATTATGATAATTTCCAGAATATTTAATATCTTTTATGTCTAACATTTATGAAATATCTTGAAGGGTGAGAGGCAGTGAGTGTCTTCTGTGTGTTATAAAACTAAATATTGTGATCAAATGACTACTGGTACTGGGTTGGTCACATTTCTCCGGATAAAGTTTTCTTTGGCCAAATGTAGTCTTGACATTGAGTTTTATTTCATTAGTTTAGATATTCTAAACAGATTATATGGGGATAGCTTTTCTAAGAGAAACAGTACCATTCCATAGTGCACTGAAACTGCTCCCTAACCCATTCTTTAAACTAAAACTGAGGATGGATGGCATCTCATGACTTTCTGTAGCAAAGAACAGAAGGTAGGAAAAGAAAGCAGTATCTAAATATTTAAATAAAAAAAATAGAATTTTCCTCTTTTTTTACTTTTTTTTTTTTTTTTTTTAATGTAGATATTGCTTGTGGAACTTTGAGCTCCATAAAATCTTCTTTTCTTCTACAACAGTCTTCACAATAAGAATGTTAGTTCTTTGACTACATATTTGTAACAAGAGATTTCATTTCAAACTAACTTTAATAGCAATTTTAGATTATTTTTAGATGTATAGAAAGCCGAAGTAGTCTGTAGGAAAGTGTGAAACATAGATTAATTGTTACTACCTTAGACTTTTTGTCATATTTCAACCTAGTTGATCTTGCTTACATTCTAACATATTTAAAATGGCTTTGGTGCTCACTGGTGCTGTGAAGTGGGTATAAATAGAACTGTCTCAAGTAGATAATTCTAGTTTGCTACTCATCCCTACCTTCTCCATGCATCTGGAGAAAACTAAAAGAAAGGCAGAAGGGAACAGAAAACAAGCTTCATATACCTAAAGAAAACAATGCCTCTAAACAGATAAATGGATCCTGAAATGCCTTTGAAATATAGTCAAACTGAAATCTAACTGTCCAAAAACTTGAAGGAATTCAGGTACAAATCTAAATTTGAATTCTAATAGCAGGCTGTTCTCTATATTTTATTTATATCTCCTGTAGGGGTTCTAGGGAATAGTCTGCCCAGGGAGGTGGTTGAGTCACCATCCTTGGATGTGTTTAAGAGTCGTTTAGATGTGGTGTTGGGGGATATGGTGTAGGGGAGAACTTTGTAGAGTAGGGTAGATGGTTGGACTCGATGATCCCAAGGGTCTCTTCCAACCTAGACGATTCTATGATTCTATAGTAACACAATATAATTAACTGAACAATTAAAACTAGTTCACCAGGGTGTTTCACAAATACTAGAAATACAGTCTGGAAAAGGAATGAGGTGAAAACACGTGATCATTGCATTCAGGCAGTCCATCTGTTAGTGAGTGATCTACTCAAAGCAGTTAGAAGTACCCAGAGAAGTGAACTAATTCTCAAGAGATAAGTTTCCAACTCTTGGTATTGAATTTATTTTAAAAATTAGCCAGTTCCTACTCCATGACAGCTACATTATGTACTACCTTTTCTTTTTCTTTTTTAACTTATTAAAGCAATACATAAAGCAATTTATATAATATAGACTGGTCTTCATAATAGGCACAAGGAATTTTTTGCTCCCCAAAACCTTTGTCATCATTTAATAAATCAAGGATTTAGCTAATTATAACAGGAGACTGCTTCTGCTTGACAAATTAACATCTTGGCAATCAGAAGTGATATCAAAATACGTACAGGAAAAGGGCATGACAATTTAATAGAGTATGAATTGTATATATTTTTAAATCTATCAGAATATGGAAATCATTCTTCAGTGATCAAACTACGCTTGAAATTATCTTCATATAACACAGAGTGTACCAAAATATTTCTAATACTTTCTGACTGAAAAAGTCCTCATGTTGCATTTAAAATATTAATAAATGTCATACTTTTAAAATTCTTTTTTTTTCATACCATAAGACACTGAAAAAATACACTTGTAAACAATATCACATAGTTTGGAAAATGTCTTTAAAATGTATTCCTCATAAACATTTGGAATAAATATACATTTAAGAAAAAACAAAAACAAGCAAGCAGAACACAGACAAAAAGGGATGGATAAGACTTCATCACAAACAAGAATTTAGTAGGTACTAAGTAATTTCTTCACATAATTCTTAAAATAATTTGCCATTTTTATATAAATTTTGTTATTTGGAGCTACATAGGATAGCTTAAAACATGGGTTTTCTTAAGATATATGTGTATATTTCAATTTTTATATATTCTGAATTATTAACTGAAAGACAGAACTGTAAAATAAAAATGAACTTTTAATTTTTCAGACTGCTTTCAGTACATGTACTCACCCAGTTAAGTCTGTGAGAAGTTTTATTTGTTATTAGGTCTGTGTGAAGTCTTATTATAAGGGGAATCTGACCAAAGCAATAATCACTAGGAATGTGCAAGACTTCTTCAGACCTCTGTCATATCTAAAAAGCCTTTTGTGGGCACACTGCCTGACAGTCTGTCTTGTTTTTCTCATTAGTTAGTAAAGACAGGCATTTAAATTATTCTCTCTCATAGAAGGAAGGCCATTCTAGAAGTTGGAAGTTATGTACTGATCACCTTTTACCATACAGAGGACTGTAAACTAAGACTCTTATTCATCATGCCAAAGAGGTAGAAAACATGGAAAGGGAACTGAGGAGAAAACAGTTCTGCCCTAGGCAATAAAAGAATTCTAGGACCATAATTAGAAGCTTGGATGACTGAAGCTGATAAATGAACATACAGATTTCATTATTCTGCAGCTTATTTCTTATTTACAGATTTAGGTCATGAAAGTTGCTTTTTGAACATGGACCATCTGTGACATTATGTGCTGTATCATTTATGCTATTGGTATGACTGGATATTTTGACAGTGATAAATAATACAGAAGAACTTTTATTTCAGACTGAATTTACAAATTTGTGTGTGTAATAAAAGAGAAAGAAAAAACCAAAACTAATAGAAGTAATTCAACATGAAGCCCATGTATATGCCTTGCTTTCCTTCCTGTAACCTTGATAGCCAGTGCCCCAAAATAACTACTTCTCACCATTGTATTAGATGGAAAAGTCAAATCTTTCTATATGTCATACTGCTAAGGTCTGACATGGTGCTAGCAGCTCTTAGCTGCTAAAGAACTAGAGAGAAAATTCTGCAGCAAAAGTCTGACCCTATCTGTGCATATCTGTGTATGTATGTGTTTGTAACACAATAGAGGCTTAAGAGAAGAGTATAATAAAAAATGGCAATAGTGTAGTTTATCATCAAAATAGTTTTAACAAATGAAAGCATAGAGTCCATTGTCCCGTAAAGGATCTGGTAACTGACTCCAGTGTAACCTCCCTTTGCCACTCAGTCCAAATTGCTGAATACTTGGCTCTAACTTTGGTAATACTCCATGTAATCCTCACCTGGACCTATTGTGCAGAATGTTGAGAACATGTTTAAGTGCTTAAGTTTTAATAAAAAAAAATTTCCATAGAATCATACTGGATGTTGTAAAAATCTTCCATGACGTTTGTAGCTAGTTCCCTTGCACAACAGAGATAAGCTGCTGTTGCATTATGGGTCTACTATACTTTGCTTTAGATATATAAAAATAAAGAAAGGTTTTAGCAAGGTTTCTTGAAGGGAGAGACTCCTCTATCCCCAAACAAACAGCCACTCCCACCTGAGGTTGCAGCCACAGAGAGCTAGGCTGTTACTTAACTTTTATGACATCCTTTTTTTTTTTTTTCCAGCCTCTTTCTCTGACCAGGACCTCCTATAAAGTATCCTGGAATTTTATATTCTTAATAAGTAACTTTCTAGACCTTACTGGATTGAGGATCATCATTCAGAAATTGCATCTTTCTTCAAATTCTACTCTGTGACTATTCCGTGGTTTTACAGCATAGTTTTTACCATCTTCACAAGGAATAAATTGCACCATCCAGCTTGCTCTGAGGTCTCAGACAGAAGTCTTTGACCACAGTAAAAACAAAAGCACCAATTTTTATTTTTTCCCAGCCATAACTTTTCACTTGGCTGAATGTACAAGCAGTATTATAAATCTAAAGATTAACTTGATTCTAGCGATTCCTATTGTTTTCTCCAACTATGGCCCAAGAACCCAAAACCCAACTCCAGCTCAGCAGACCTAAACTCTCATTGAAATTCGTCAGAGCTGTCCAAGTAGGAAAACAAATCTCAAAGCCTTGAGCTGCTCATGGAGAGATCCTTGCTTGTTGCCCTGGGTCATATGGATACATCTTCAGTTTAGGCAGCAGTCAATATCTCAGCATGGGAGAACATTGCAATTAAAAATAACCAGCTGTGCTTTTGTAGACCACTTCAGACTTGTTTTTTGCATGCTTCTCTTTGCAGTCTTTATGATATGTCCACTCTTGTGCAGACAGAGATTTGCTCTATGCTATTATGTGAGCTTCATTCCCATGATGGTTAGCTTCAGCCAGGTAAGTAGTTTGGAGTGTACAGCCTGCAAGTTACACACATATCCAGACAAAAAATTGTCCTATGCAAATATGACACTCAAACCTTACTTTGGAAAATAAAGGCCAGTTTGGGCAAAAATACACGTTGTTAGGAATGGAATTGCAATCCATATCACCAAAAATTAGAATTGATGTATTGTTAGAATTGGTGTACTCCCTCAGAAAGTCCTGAAATAGGTCTGTATTACTGAATCACAGAATCACAGAATCTTAGTGGTTGGAAGGGACCTCTGAGATCATCGAGTCCAACCACATAAAAAAAAAAACAAAACACAAACCTCACCAACAAACACCACCAAAAACACCTCCCACTAACTAAACCCCACACCCACGACCCCACCCACAACACCCCACCACAAACCAATAATCTTGGACACTAGAGCATGCCCTGAAGAGCCATGTCTACACATTTCTTAAATACCTCCAGGGATGGTGACTCCACCACCTCCCTGGGCAGGCTCTTCCAGTGCCTGACCACTCTTTCAGTAAAGTACTTCTTCCTAATATCCAATCTAAATCTCCGTTGCTGCAACTTCAAACCATTACCCCTGGTCCTGTCATTCTTCCTTTGGGAGAAGAGGCCAACCCCCACCTCTCTACAGTCTCCTTTCAGGTAGTTGTAGAGGGCAATGAGGTCAAGACACCCTTGCCATGTTAAAAGTAATCTCCCAGAGATACTCAAAACCAAGTCTGGAGTGTAAAAAAGGGGAAAACACCAGTAAAAACCTACTTGTTAAATCCAGGATGTTTAATTTGCTAGTACACGTCTGAGTGATCATTTTTGCTCAGCTATAACACCACTTCATAATTCCACTGATTTCACCTGAAATGACTGCTTTTTTAACAAAGCAAAGATCTGATCACACATGAAGAAAAGGTTAAGACAACATTTTGAAATAATTCTTTTGAGGACAGTACTTTCAGTTAAAATATTAAAGTATAGATTTTCATTACAAAAATTAGAAAAAAAAATAGAAAGGAAAACATTTTAGATGAAAGAAAAAAAATGTGGAAAATGTGCCATAACAAATCAATAATGCGATTTAGAACAACTGCAGCATGCTTTATCCAGACTGGGGAAAACATGCAAGATTAACCAACGATCCAAGCCCTCCTTAAATAAAATCTGCTTGTGAGGAAATTAGTTATGGATACTCAGTTCAATTAAGAACATAGATGTTTCTTATTTTTTCACTCCAGCAAACTAGAATTTAGCAGTCTTAATTGAAGATGGAGTGAAGATGAGATGGCAGTATCAGCTTCATATTTTCAGAAAGTCAGTTTGTCTTTTGGAGGTTTGAGATATGTTTTCTTTTTTTCTTTTCATCTCCTCAGTCTTATTTTTGTTTTTTAAAAAATGTATTTTTTTATATTCTTTTTTTAAAGTCTGTTAACCCAAAGTACAGCTGTGCTTTACATTATTGAGATTCTCTTACCATCAACAATAAAAAAATACTATTATTATTTCCTTGCAACTTATTTATATTATGTACACTATATTAACATATATTTTTATTATTTTTTTTTCATTGTTGCCTTGCAATTATCAGTCACCTGAGGTGATACAGATTTTCCAATCTTGCAGCAGCTACCACTACAAGCTCTGATCTTTCCTGCTGGCATTCCTTGAACCATCCTAAAGCTTTCAGCCTCTCCTATCTACATCAACAGAGGCTTCATGTTCCTACCACTAACCATCTCAAATAGAGTTGGAGAGGTCACAGTTATTCAAAAGATTATATCCTGCACTAAGATAATTCTGAAAGTGGACTTTTTTTTTTAATTTCTTTTTTTTTTTTTAAATCTTTACTTATTTTTATAAAGAAGATAATAACTGCTGGATATCTGGATTTAAAAAAAAAGTACATCCACTCTTTTTTCTGAAGGTTATGATTACTGACCTTACTAAACAGAAGTTGCTACAGTCTCTTTACTCTTTTAAAATAATTTCTTTCCTGTTAGATATTTTCTATGCAAGATTTTTCAACTTGAACATTGTTTGCCTTCTGAATATGATTTAGTGGAATGCAAATGTGATTTCAAGTCCACACAACACTTACTAACTAAACTGTAATGCAGACTCCATAAGAACAACTAAATCCATCTTCAAACAAATTGTAATAGCCTTACGATAAATATTGTCTAAAGAGGTAAGAGCCACAGAAAATACCACATTGTGATTATCCATTATTTAAATATCCAGAACTCAGTATCAAGAATGTGTTTGCCATACGATACAAACCCCTAGTGCAATTAATTGAAAGAAATCACAAGTTAAATTTTCTCTATTTGGGAATAATATCAAACATAGAACATTTACTTTGTTATAGCCACCACCCAAGTTATTTGAACTAGCAAGGATTTTTTCTTTGATAGGCTATATATACATGACCTTTTATATAATATATTTGTATTTTAGTGTCAATAGTGACCATTATCTTTATCCTTATAAAGATACTTCTGTAATGACCAAACTGAATTCTTTTCTGAATGTGTTATATACAAGGAACAGTCAGGCATGCTACAATGTAAGATGTATCTCTCATTTAGTCTTTAAAGGACAGGTTTAAGCAGCCTACTCAGAACAGACATCCCCAAAGGGATGAGTTTTGGGATTTCATCATTTTCAGTGTCGGAATTTTTTCAATCTTTTTTAATTTGTATAATATTTGAAGATGAAACTGTGAGAGTTCAATATAGGGTATGCAGATGAGTAATAGGAATTTATGAGAGCTCCAGAGTTTATGCAATGTTACAATCATCCTGTCTTGGCTGAAACTGAATGAAACATGAACATTTTTTGTTTGTTTCCACCTTCTGTCAATATTTTTCCTTTTCATTTTCGCAAAATAATAGAGTTAAAGAGATGCAAAAAGAAAAAGAAGAGAAGGTGAGTTGGTGAAGTAATCTTCAGGAATCATTCAAAAGAATACCATTTCATTGGATCATAGAGTAATTCAGGTTGGAAAGGTCATTCAGTCCAACTTCTTGCTTCTAGCAAGGTCAGCTATTAGGCCAAGCAAGGTTACTTGCGGCTTTCCCAGTACTTTGGCTTAATATTCAGTTAGAATTTAAAATATATACTGAGGACTTTTACAGCTATCTGAACAGGCTGAGGCATTCCTACATGGATGTTTTAATATCTTGAGGGAGTATCTTGAAATATGCTTATAATTTTTTACTAAACAGCTACTGCAGTAATTCAGAATTGCTTTACAGAGATACTTCTTTTGCTGTGCCTGTTTAACATCTGTCATATTAACTGTAATGGATTTTCAGTAAGGATCTCTTGTCTTTTTTCTCTGTTACACAGCAGTTTAGAAAAGATATAAGACAAGCAGAGTGCATAATTAGATACTCTTTCAGTTTACGTCAGCTTATTAAGGGTCTGATTCTTCTAAGGTGAGAAGTGTGGGCTCAGTGAAAGGTCACTCACATAGTTAAGATTTACTTGCGTCTGGAGCAACAGTGTGTGCCAGTAGTGACCTTGAGAGCAGGGGAGGAGTGAGACGTACAAGTTTTGCATCCTGAAGCACATTCTGACAAAAAACAGAGCACAGTCTGGGAACCGAAACCTGTCTTGATAGTAGGATAATTGTTATTGTGATAAGCTCAGTAGAAGGTAAAAAAACATTTTTGTAAGTCCATGATTGGGCATTATGGGGGGAGTAGGTTTCTGTCTTAGTGTATAAAAGTCTCTCTGTGTAGCAATAAAGAGGGTCGAACTGGATTTTTGGATTCGCTTACTGCATGACCTACGAGTCCATGATTTCTTCATACGCCACAAATGGAGCCCGAATCGGGTTAAAGATTCAGCAGGACGGTGATCAAGGATCGGTGGCGTACCCCCGTGAGCCAGACGGAAGACGTCGATCACCAAGGAGCTCCTATATACTCATCGCTGCACAATACAAGGTTAGCACAGCGAGGGGCCGGAGAAGGTATTATTATAATGGGGCAGTCTGCGACAAAAGCGCAGCAAATACATAAAGCACTTTTAATGAAAATCGTTAAGGAACAAGGATTGTTCCTTGTTCCTAACAAAGTTACAGTCTGTTAAACTTGTACAGCTTTTAGTATGGATTCGGGATAATTGTCCGTGGTACCCCTCCAACGGGTCTTACGATCTCTCTGAATGGCAGAAAGTGGGAGAATGCTTGCAAGCACGACTAATTGTTGATCATGATGTTGATCCCGATAATATCATAACATGGCGTGTCATATATACGGCATTAAGAACATTCCTCCCTACCGATAAAGTGTTTGCTAAGTCAGATTTTCCGCCTCCACCGGCTGATTTATTAGACAACACAGCTCCAGCTGGTTCAGACCCTAACGCTGAGCCTGTCTGTGATTCAGCTCAGCAGCTGCAACTGCCGTTAGCTGCTACGGGAGGAGCAGCCAACAACTTAGACTCAAAGATACCTGAGGATCTCTTTGATCCAGATCCTATTGACTCTGACCAAGAGCTTGATTTATACCCGCCCTTAACTCCGGTTAAAGCTATGATGGCTTCCGTGCCAACTGCAGATCAGATTTTACAAAAAACTAAACAACTGACTGTTAGTCGTGCCTCCGTTACGCGTCCACCGTCTTATGCTCCTTCTCTGGATGTGCCTCCTAATAATTCTCATGATAAGGCAAGACGGGAGTTCATGGAAGAGTGTAGAAAAAGGGCTTTGCAAGATGGTGATATGGAAATGTTTCAATCTATGCCTGCTATCTATAGACCCCAGCAGCTTCCTCACTATGAGACGCTGACATATGAAGTTATCAAGGAGTTAAGAAAGTCCGTTAAGGAAAATGGTTTACAATCCTCCTTTACTATTAGTTTACTGGAAGCGATATTGGAGTCGTATACTATGGTTCCTGCAGATTGGAAAATGGTGTTAAAGTTGATGTTAACGGCAGGACAATATTCCATCTGGTTAACAGAATATCGTGAGTTGGTTGCTGCCCAAGCATTAGATAATTTGACAGCTGGGAATACTATCAGGGCTGATCACTTGATGGGAGAAGGGCAATACGCAAGTACAGCAGCGCAAGTTNAAGCATCTACGCTCGCCTTACGGGCTTTAAAGCGAGTTCCAGATGGTAAACGTACAGAGCGGTCATTTGCGAGTATCTGCCAGGGAGCACAAGAGCCTTACATAGACTTCATAGACCGTTTGCAGACAGCTATTTCTCGACAAATCGAACTTCCAGAAGCTGCTGAACTTTTGTTAATGCAATTAGCAGTGGAAAATGCTAACACTCAATGCCGCAGGGCTTTAGACCCTATACGGGGCAAGGCTACCACTCTGAATGATCTTATTAGAGCGTGCCAGCATGTAGAAACGGAACACCACAAATTTAAGATGTTAGCGACGGCACTGGCTCAAAACCTAACTGTGGCTCGTGCTGCTGTTAAATGTTTTTCGTGTCGGCAGGACGGACACATGAAAAAGGATTGCCCAAAACAAAGGCGAGAGAGGGATAAAACTCCAAATGAATTATGTCCTCGGTGTCAGAAAGGATATCACTGGAGCAATCAATGTCACTCTAAATATGATAAAAATGGTAATCTTTTACCCGCTCTGCGGTCGCGAAACGCCAAGAGGGGCACGCGGTCCGGTGCCCCACGCAATCCCAACAGGACCCAAGGGCAAATGCTGCAATTAGCACCACAGCAGGGGAACAAACAAGCAATGCAGGCATCACCCCCCACCGTGCCACCCCCGGGAGTGCCGGGCTGGACGTGGCAACTGCCGCCACAACAAACATAAATGATACTTCTGTGCACCTGATACCGATGGGACTGCAAGGGCCGCTACCTGTTAACGGACATGCTTTGTTATTGGGCCGGTCTTCTACTACAAAGATGGGTTTGTTTGTTTTACCTGGGATTATTAATAGTGAGTATCGGGGAGAAATTAAAATCATGGTATGGACTCCGAATCCTCCTTGTACCATACCAGCAGGTGAACGCATTGCTCAACTAATACCTCTCCTAGTTTGTCTCCTTTAACAGACGATACTGCTGCATCGGCACCAATCCGTAGAGCAGGAGGTTTCGGGAGTACAGGATCTCCACAGATTTATTGGACTCAGCAAATCACAACTCAACAACCCTTTCTTACTTGTCGGCTTAATGGTAAAGAATTTTCAGGGTTGATAGACACTGGAGCAGACATTTCTATCATCCGTA
>QJSC01014317.1:0-36452 GCA_003697955.1 Calidris pygmaea
CCCAAGCGTGTCCTGACTCAGTCTTTCCTTCCTCGATGGAGCTCCAGGCTCTTCCCAAGGGCAGATTTCTGTTCTAGGAGGCGGCTCATCCTCCTCTTCCCATGGACAAATGTTGGCCTTTCTGCTCTTGACGGTTCCCACTTGCTTGGATGCTGGTTTGGGCAGAGCTGGGTGTTTTGCCACGAGCCCCATGCTGGGCTGCTCTGCACCTTCCCTGGGGCTGGGGGCTCCTCGCTGGTCCCCCCCCTTGTCTGCAGCCAGAGCCGAGTCCCTCATGCCCTTTGGGGCTGCTCTTTGTGGGGAAAACCCATTTTGCACCCGGGAAATTTCCCCATCATCTAATTTCCCTGCGTCAGGTGAGGCTGTTCCCCTTTCCCAAGGGCAAACTTCTGCATGGCTGTCGGCTCCGGCCACTTCCCAAGGACAAACTGAAGCCCGTGGGCTCCCTGGGCTCCTGGAGGTCACTTCTGGCATCTCCGAGCTTCGGGGAGCAGGTTTTGGTGGGGGTCTCTCGCTGCCGGTGCTGCCCCAGGCCCGGCCAGGTCCTCTCAGGCTGCTCCCGCTCTCCTGCAAACCCAGGGATTTGGGTCTGATGCTCTTCACCCACTTCCCCAGACCCTTCCTCTCCCCTTCCTGCCTCTCTCCCTCCGGTGGAGCCCCCTCCGCGTCCCAGGGGCAGATTTCTGATCTGACAGTCCTTTCCCCTTCCCCGCTCTCCCACGGACAAACCTCAGCCATCCTGCCTTCCATCTCCGAAGCCGCTTTGGGCAACTCTGGGGTTTTTGCCGGTGGTTTCTCTGTGCCCGGTTCTCCCCCGGGGTGGCCACGATCCCCCTCGCCACTGCCCTTCCCCGGGGCTCTGCCTGGCCCCCAGCGCTCGCTCCCGCTCTCCTCCCAGGGGCAAATTTCTATTTTAATTCTGGAATCGCCCTGGTTTTGCCCAGGACTGACCCCCGTGGCCGTGCTGTTGGCTTTCCCCACCGCAGTCGGGACCACCTCTGCGCTCTGGCTCTTGGCCGGGACCCTCTGGGTGCCCCAGCCCCCCACGGGACCGAGGGGTTCAGGCTGGCTGCCCCCCTTCTCCAGCCCCTTGGCTGGGCTCTCCCTGCCCCATGGGACCCCACTGTCCTCCCAGGGGGCAATCGCCTCCTGGCGCAGCAGGGCTGCTTTTCCTGCTGGGACAGCGGGGGGTCCCTGGGGACAAACCTCAGCCCCTGCCTTCTCGGTAGCTGCTCCCCACACACCGGTGGTGGGTGAGTGGGGGCTGCCAGTGGTGGGTTCTCCATTTGGCTGCTCCACCTTGGTGTGGTCCTGGGGTTGGATGGACCTGCTGCCCCCCTCAAGCCCTTCTGCTGGCCTGGCGACCCCTTTTTTCAGTGCCATCAGCCTCATGGTGGCCCCAGGAGCATCCTCCCCCAGCTCTGCCATGGGACCCTTGTCCCCTTGTTGGGGAGGTGTCAGTGCTTTCCCACCGCCGGCCACCACTGGGGTTTCACGGGGATCTTCAGCTCCTTCTTGGTGGCCAATCCCAGCATCCACGTCCCCCTGGGGAGCACTGGGCTCCTCTGCCAGCTTCTCAGTGTCTCCTGTCCCCAGGGCTGGGCTGTCCCACTGTCCTTCTGCCTCTTCCCCGCCGTACCCCCAGTCTGCGCCTTCCCCGTCGGTGCTGGCGTTGTTGTTGCGCTGGCGGGGGACCGTCCCCCCCTGCCACACTTGGGGGGTGGGCTCGCTGCCGGGCCTCTGCCTGCTCCACTCGGGGCTTTTGGCGGCGGGGTCTCGGCTGACCCCCCCGAGGGACACGGCTGACATCTCTGCCAGGGTGGGCTTCTCCCTCCTGCTGCCCCCCTCCCGCTTGTGTCCCCCCTTCCCCAGGCTCCCCTCGCCCTCTCTCTTCCCCTTCAGGACGCTCTTCCCCCGGGAGCGGTTGAAGGCTTTGATGGCGAGTCCCAGGCTCCGGAGGGAGGTCTTCTGGGGGGGCGGCTGGAGGCTGGGGGGGGTGGCCGCTGCTTCACCGGGGGTCCCTGAGGCTGCTGCTTCAGTGGCTTTTTGCTTCTGGCTCAGGATCTCCTCCTGGACCAGCTCCCAGGGACAGACCTGTGCCGGGATGGAGGCAGCGGTCAGCAGCCTGCCCTTCCCCGCCGGGGGGGACACACGCTCCGGCTCTTCCTCCGTTGTCCCCTCCTGCGTCCCCTCTGCCTCTCCTGCCCGTGCCAGAGGGTCCGTGGGTGGCTCCGGTGCCTCCGGGCTGTCCCCGGCCGGTGTCACACGCCGCACCAGGCTCTGGTACCGGACCGGGGGGGGCGGCGGGGTCTTCCTCACTGCCACCCGCACCCGCCCCGGGAGGGGGGAGCTGTCGACACTGATGCTCTTGATGGGCGCGTAGGTGACGTGTTTCTGCACCTTGCCATCCCCCGGGGGGGACACCTCCTCCTGGGGGCACCCCTCGGTGGGGCTGGAGACGGCTGGGGGGGTGGCATCGTCTGCAGCGGGGCTTTGGGGCTTCCCGGCTTCGCTGGGGGGTCCGTGGCCGGTGGGGGGCTGCGAGGCCGGGGTAGATGGTTGCCGGCTGGCCCACTTCTCCCGCGCGGCTCGGCTGGCGGCGAGCAGGGCCTCCTCCCGGGCACCGGCCACCACGCTGAGCGACTTCTGCAAGGGGGCTGCGTGGGGCTGGGGGGGCCGCCCGTGCCCCCCCAAGTCGTGGGCACTGGCGGACTTGCAGACCAGCGGGGCGTCCTCGAGGGACTCGCTGTCAGAGCCCTCCCCGGCCCTCACCGCCGTTGTCTCCCTCCCCGGCGTGGGGGACCCGGGGGTGGAGGAGCCCCCCGGGGGTTCCCGTGCGGGACCCTGGGTGCTGCGGGACTTGCGCAGGGACGGGACGCGGCGCCGGGATCCCTCCTCCCGCATCCTCAGGCTGGCACCGCCGGCCTCGGGCAGCCGCTTGGCCCAGGAGCCCCGGTGTGTCGGGGTGCCCCCCCGTTCCCCGCTGCCCCGCCGTGTCCCCCCCTCGGGCGGCTCGGTGGCACGGCGCGCGATGGAGCGGCCCAGGCTGCGGCGGGAGCTGCGTTTCTTGGGGAGGTGGGGGTTGTTGGCTGCCATCCTCCGCGTCTTGTGCACCTCCAGCTGCCTGTAAAGCTTCTTCAGCTCCTCCTGCGGCGGGGGGGGACACAGAGGAGAGAGGAGAGCACGTACGATGGGGCCACGGGTGGGAAGACCTCCACAAAGTCCCAGTCCTTCATGTCCCCCAGCCCCCCAGGCCTGTCCCTCCAACCCAGGGGACGCGGGAGGTTTTCCCCCCCCGCACCCCCCCCCCCTTCTCCACCCCCTCCCGCTGCTTTGCATCAGGAGAAAGATCGCAAAAGGCACCTCTTACTCTGCGCGGGGCTGCATAGCTAGCGTCAAAAGAAGGTCCTGAGTGTGCCACCCACCCGAATGTCATCGGGGTCGAGACTGTGCTCGCTCCAGGCGGACGCGATGCTGCTGTTGAGGCAGGAGCCCGAGCGCCTCATGTCCAGCTCGTCCTCGTAGACCTCGGCCGCGATCTCCTCCCGCAGCGGCGAGCCAGCGTGCAGGAACTGGAGGTGGGGGTGACAAGGGGCCAGCTCACCCAAGGGGTCCCCGAAACACCGGGGAACCCCCAGCCCCCTCCCCGGGAGCAGCGATACCTTGGGGATGAAGAGCAGCGCCAGGGTCATGGTGATGGTGCCGTGGGTGTGAGCGAAGAAGAGCAGCAGCGTCCAGTCGGGGTGAAGCGAGGGGACCATGATGAACCTGGAAGGGACCCGGAGGGCAGCGCCAGGTCCCACCGAGGCACCCACAGCCCCTTCCCCACCTCCAGACCCCACACCCTCCTCCCTGCCTGGGGACCCACCGGCTTCAGGGATTTGCCCCCGCTTCCTCCGTGTCACCGGGGATGGGAATCTCGGTTCCTGACCCCCCCCACCCCCCCTGCCCCCCGCCGTGTCCTACCTGGCGACGTGGAAGGCGGCCGAGATCATGAGCTCGTTGTGGAGCGCGATGCCCATGTAGCGGGGCTCGTGGAAGGCGGAGGGCACGGCGCGCGTGGCGAAACACAGGGAGCTGCCCCACAGCAGGAACAGCATTTCGGCTGCGGGAGAGAGCCGGGGAGCGACGCTGAGCACCCCAACCCACCACCCCGCTGCTCTCAGCACCTCTTCCCGGCCGGCACCCATGGGTGCCGAGCTGCGGGGTGGGTGCTGCTGCCTGACGGGACCTCCCTGCCTTGGGGATCCAGCCCAACGCGTTCACCCCGGCTGCTGGTGGCACGTGCCGTGGTCGGAGCTGGGGCCGGTGTGGAGCATCCTCCGGGACAGCCACTGGGAAGGCCACTAGGACTCACCACCAGCACCAGGGCAAGTCCTGGGGATGCTCAGAGGAGAGGGCAGGAGGTGCCCAGCCCTACCACCAGGCTCCAGGTGGATTAAATGGACAAAGAAATTAAAACCTCACGTGCTGCATTTATGAGTTGGAGTCCTGGGGTTATGGGGACCCCCCCGGAACACCCTGGGGGGCTGTGTCTCACCGATCACCATCATGTAGTCCCAGCGGTCGTGGCCGCAGATGTAGAAGTGGAGCCCGCGGGGGGTCTGGGTGCGGACGACCAGCGGGATGTTCTTGTCCACGTTCTCCAGCATCCCGACGGTCCAGGCCGCCAGGAACCACAGCACCAGGAGCAGGATCAGCCCCAGCATCTTCAACACCCGCCCGCTCGACACGTAGGGCACCCGCTGGGCCGAGCGGGACAGGAACACCTTCAGCACCCTGCGAGGGGTGGAGGGGTGAGCCCCCAAGCTGGTCCCCACCACTGGGTGGGGGGGGGGTCCCAACCATCCAGCCCCCCTCCCCTTACCCCAGCTACCTGTACAGCTTGAGGGTGATGGTGCCGTAGACGATGGCGAAGCCGAGCATCCGCACCCAGCGCAGGACGATGCAGCGGAAGATGCTCGGCTTGAAGTACAGGATGAAGACCTGGGGCGGTGGGAGAGGGGGGTCGGGGTGGGGGGCGTGGGGGGCAGCGAACGCCAGAGACTCAGAAACCACCCGTTTTTGGGCCAGCCCCGCTCATCCCACTTTGGCTCTACAGCACCCACCGCAGCTCTCGCGGGAGGGAGAGGGGATTTGGGCAGGGATTAATTCCCACCGCCAGCAGGAGAACAGGGATTTGGTTTCCCGAGAAGGTTTATGCCACAGCCCCTGGGGGCTGGGCCAGGAAAATTAACAATTAGGCAGAGTTGTGCCCGTGCCCTGCTTGGGGCCAGCTCGATGCCCCCTTGTCCCAGGGTGGGGAGCCGGCCAAGCTAAAATTGATCTTAAACCCTAGCCCAGAGGTTTTCAGCCCCCGGGGACGGCTGGATACTCACGGGGAAGTAGAGGAGGAGGGACCCGAAGAGGATGGTCTCCAGGAGGATGACTCCCGACGCCCGGATCCTCTGCGGGGACAGGGGCGTGAGGGTGCAGCCCGGGGGGAGCCTCAGCCGGTGCCCGGGGGGGATGGAGCCGGGGCAGGGACATCCCCCCGGAGCCTGTCGGGCTGGGACATCCCTCCTGCTGCTGTGACACGTCCCCTCTGAGACCCCCCCACTGAGACCGTGGGGTTTGGGGGTGGGAAGGGAGCAGGGCATCCCCTCTGAGAGCCCCCCAACTGAGACTGTGGGGTTTGGGGGTGGGAAGGGAGCAGGGCATCCCCTCTGAGACCCCCCCACTGAGACCGTGGGGTTTGGGGGTGGGAAGGGAGCAGGGCATCCCCTCTGAGACCCCCCCAACTGAGACTGTGGGGTTTGGGGGTGGGAAGGGAGCAGGGCATCCCCTCTGAGACCCCCCCACTGAGACCGTGGGGTTTGGGGGTGGGAAGGGGAGGAGAGCAGGGAGGTGACGGGGTGGAGGGGGGACACCTGGGGACCGCTGCTGTGACACATCCCTGCTGAGGACCCCCCCCACACCCCGAGACCATGGGGTTTGGGGGTGGGAAGGGAGCAGGGCAGGGGGGTGACGGGGTGGAGGGGAGGGGACACCAGGGGACGCCTTGCCTTGCTGTGTCGGAAGTGGTAGGAGATGAGCATGCTGAGGAAGATGGCCAGCATGCAGCAGGCCTGGCAGGAGAGCACGGCCGCCCGCAGCGCCCGGTCCTCCTGGATGAGGCAGGGCGCATCGTCCCGGCAGGTGGCACATCCCTGGCGACAGGGCTGGCATCCCAGCCGGGACCCCCCCTCCACCCCCACCGCACCTGGGGACAGAGGGACGGCCAGGTGAGGGGGGGATTTGGGGTGCCACCGCATCCCCGGCTTGGTGGCACTTTCTTTGCCAGGGAACTGCTTGGGCTTCCCAAAGCCCCCCCCCCCCGCCTCCCAGCCCTGGACCCCAGTGCTGTAGCCACGTGCCACTGGGTGAAACGGGGGACCCCGGGGCTGGGCATGGCACCCACC
The DNA here is from genome assembly GCA_003697955.1 of Calidris pygmaea. Lineage (NCBI taxonomy): Eukaryota > Metazoa > Chordata > Aves > Charadriiformes > Scolopacidae > Calidris > Calidris pygmaea. Next base: position 6,441 of record QJSC01014317.1, read on the forward strand.
TGCCCGGGCACCGCTGGCCACTCCGTTAGCCCCGTAAAAGCCCGGCTTGCACCGGCACAGGTACCTCCCGAGGACGAAGCCACGGCTCTCCTGGGGGACACACTGAAGGAGAGAGGCTGAGACGCACGGAAGGGGAGGGGGGGGCTCACCCTGCACCCCAAATTCTCCCCCCAGACCCCGTATCCCCTCCCCACACCAGGGGGCTTCAGCAGCCCCCAGGCTCACGGGTACCTGACCCCACGCCGTCCTCCCCCACTGCCCAGGAGGAATCAGTGGTTAAACATTTAAGAATTAAAAGGCAAAGCTTGGCCCCCAAATCCCTCCCTAAAACCTAAATGGACACCTAATGCAGCAGAGCGTGCTAATCCTGCCCGGCCGTGACGGCAGCGGCGGGGAGGGCACTGCTGCCCTAATCCCCCCCCTCCACCCCCCTCCCCCCGTGGCCACATCCTGCCCCCTTTGCCCGGCCCGACCGTCAAAAAGACCCATAACAACAAAAGACCTCTCTACGGGTCGCCGTCTCGGGCAGGGAGGGGTCCCGTAGCGGGTGCCCCCGTGACCTTCCTTTCTCTTCAACCACCGTGGAAAGGGCGCACCCCCACCCCCGAAAAAAAGGAAGCCCCTCCCTGGGGGTGCCCGTGACTCGACCCCCCGACCGGGATTTGCCCCCCACAACCTGGCTGGGGATGCTGCCGAGCCCTGAAAGACACTCGGGCATCACCGGGCACCGGTGGAGGGGCTTGGGGGGTGCTGGTGGGGGTGATTCACAGAATCACAAAATGACATGGGGTTGGGAAGGGGCCTCTGGAGATCATCCCGTCCAACCCCCTGCCACAGCAGGTCCACCCAGAGCAGGTCCCAGAGGAGCGTGTCCAGGGGGGTTTGAATGTCTCCAGAGAAGGAGACTCCACCACCTCCCTGGGCAGCCTCTGCCAGGGCTCTGCCACCCTCAAAGTGAAGAAGTTCCTCCTCATGTTTAGGTGGAACTTCTCATGTTCAGGTTTGTGCCCGTTCCCTCTTGTCCTGTCCCTGGGCACCACTGAAAAAAGCCTGGCCCCATCCTCCTGACACCCACCCTTGAAGTATTTATAGGTGTTGATCAGATCCCCCCTCAGCCTTCTCTTCTCCAGACTAAAGAGCCCCAAGTCCCTCAGCCTCTCCTCCTAAGAGAGATGCTCCAGGCCCCTCAGCATCTTTGTAGCCTCTGCTGTCCCCTCTCCAGCAGTTCCCTGTCCTTCTGGAACTGGGGAGCCCAGAACTGGTCCCAGTGCTCCAGATGGGGCCTCCCCAGGGCAGAGCAGAGGGGCAGGATGACCTCCCTCCACCTGCTGGTCACGCTCTTCCTGATGCCCCCCAGGATGCCACTGGCCTTCTTGGCCACCACATTGCTGGCTCATGGCCATCCTGTTGTCCACCAGGACTCCCAGGTGTTTCTCCTCAGAGCTGCTCCCCAGCAGGTCACCCCCACCCTGTGCTGGTGCAGGGGGTTGTTCCTCCCCGGGGGCAGGACCCTGCACTTGCCTTTAGTGAAAGTTCATCAGGTCCCATTCTCCCACCGGTTGCCAGCCCCTGGAGCCCGTGTGTCCCCGCGGTGCCCGGGCAGGGACCAGCCAGGTCACACGCTGCTGCTGGCAGCGGGGACGGGAGATTTGCACAATAAACCCCTCGGCTGCGGCGCCGGGAGCAGCTGAAGGAAGCAGATGGATCGGCCGGGAGAGGATAAAGCTCAGCCCCGAGGGAGGGACAGGCGGCAGGGACACAGTGGGGGGACCCCCCCCCCCCAGCTTCCAGCCCCCCTGCCCAGGGGCTCAGGGGTGCTGGGGGGCCGGTGGCCGGTACCTGGGTGCTGTTGAGGTCGCAGCGGTGTGTGTCTGCGAACCAGCCGGCGCCGCTGGAGCACTGGTCGATGGCCACGTCCCGCAGCTCGATGTCCACCCGCACGACGCCCCTGCGCAGAGGGACGGGGTCACAAAGCGTCCCCGTGCCCACCGTGTGCCCCCCAACCCCGCGTGGCCCTGCCCCACCGCTACCTCTGGGACAGGCACCCACGGGGGGGCTGGTGTATGGACCAGTGGGACAACAGGAGGTGTCAGTGATGTCCCCAGACCCCCAGACAGGGATGTCCCCCCTCGGACACGTGTCTGGGGGTGGCCGGAGCAGGGGCAGGGACGGCAGCTCCTGGGGGTGAATTCTGCCTCTTCAAGGGGGGGGGGGTGAATGCAAATGATGGGGAAATAGGAGCTGCTGGGTGGCCCCTGCGTGTCATCCCTCGCCCTGGGGGACCGACCCTCCTCCCTGAGTGCTCCAGGAGGGACGGGGTGTCCCCCTTGGGAATGGGGACATGTCCCTTCTCCGGGATTAAACCCAGCTGCCCCCTTCCCTCCCCGGTGCCTCCCACCGTGGCTACTTGCCCACGGGGTGCTGGGGAACCTGGCAGCAGGGACCCACCAGCCTGGGGACACCCCCCAGCTCCCAGGAGGGGACCCAACCCAGCTCACCCACCCCCAGCGTGGCCATGGCAGGGGGGCCTGGGGGTGACAGCCCGAGGCGGTGGCACGGGGACAACCGAGGGGGGACTGGGGGCAGCCCCGTGGCTGTGAACGTGCAAATACCCACGCACACGTACACACACGCACACACGGGGGGGCGGCGATGCAGGCAGGGGGCTGGCACACACATGCTGCCTCCACCTGCACCCCCCAGCATCCACATGGGGCACCCCCCAGCCCCTTTTACACCCCCCCGCCCCGGTCCCTCTGGGTACCACTCACTTGAACTCGGGGCTGAGGTCCGGCTTGAGCCCGTAGAAGGCGGAGGAGAGCGTGACCGCCCAGGCTGGAAGGAACTTGCCATCCCGGCACTCGAGGAACGGTGGGGACCACCTCACGTGGCCCGGCTCCCCCACGTAGCTGTCCCCCCGCTGCCACTTGGGGGTCTCCATGCTGCGCAGGTCGTTGCTGAGCAGGCGTTTGCGGAGGAGGGGGCTCCGCTGGGACTTGAGGGCGTTGAACCACTCGTTGTCCCAGCTGAGGTTGCCCAGGCCGGGGGCGGCGGTGGCGGAGACGTCCTGCAGCAGGATCTCGCCCTCCCTTTTGGTGGCCTGGAGCATCAGCCGGGGCTTGGCGGCCAGCGGGTGGGCGTCGAGGGCCAGCACCGCCCGCCGCACCCACGGGTGCCCCTCGGCCAGGCTGCGGACCAGCGCCTGGTACCACTCCACGTCCTCGGCCACGCTGGCCTCGCGGATGTCGTTGGTCTGGAAGAGCATGTTGAGGAAGTTGGCGGCGTGGGCCAGCGCCTCGGGGGCGGCACGCAGGGCGGCACGCAGCGCCGGGGGGGGCCCGGGACCGGCGGCCCCCACCGCGACCCCCCGGCTGCAGTTGGCCCTGGCCAGGCGTTGAGCATCCCCCGTCTGCAGGAAAGCCAGCGCCGCCGCCGCCGAGCCCTCGGCATCCCCCGGTGGTCCTGGCTCCGGCGTGGGCGACCACGAGGACGATGGGGACGGGGACCATCCCGCCGGTGGGGGGGATCTCTCCGGCGAGCGCTGGCCCCCCCCGAGGACGGTGCCACAGACCAACGCGGCCAGTAAGCACCAGAGCAGCGGCCACTGCCACGTCCCCATGGCCGGGGCTCAGCAGAGCCCCCCGGCCCTCCGTGGCCCCGCCGGCCGGCTCGGGGGGGGCATGGCGGGCACGATGCCCGAGCCGGCCGGGAGCCCGCTGGGCTCCGTGGGGCCGGACTCCCGCTCTGCCGCCTGTTTTCCTCCCTCGGCGATGCCGGAGCAGACGTCACCGGCTCCAAAACGTGTTCATCTGCTGGCTCTGCCCGCCCGGAGCCCCCCCCCTCTACCCCGTCTGCCCGCCCGCCCCCACGCTCCCGCTCGGGCAGGCGGCGCTACCGGGGAGCCCCCCACCCTGAGCCCCGTGGGGACCCCCGCGCCCCTCGGGGTGGCCGTGATGCAAGCGCATCCTGATGGGAAGCCATGGCAACGGGGCTGGGAATTTTCCTCCCGGCATCCCCCTCCCCGCTGCCCCCTCGGTAGCCGGGGGGGTGGCAAGGCGGGGGGGGGAAAGCAGGTCGCCCGCTGGGTTCCCCATATGGTCCTGAGCTTCAATCCCGCAGCTCCTGGCCCCCCCCCCCTGCAGTGGGGTGGAAATGGGGGGGGTGGTACATGGCCAGGGGATGTTCCCGTGGGGCTGGCGAGTGTGGCATGGGGGTGGCACGAATGGGGTCCCTACAGCAGGGCCTGGTGCCCACCCCCCCCCCCCCCCNGGGGGGGGAGCTGGTCCCTGTCCCCTCTGCTCCGGCAGGAGCCGTGCAAGGGCTGTGCAAGAGCCGTGCAAGAGCAGTGCAAGGGCTGTGTGAGAGTCAGGGAAGAGCCGTGCATCAGCTGTGCAAGGGCTGTGCAAGGGCTGTGTGAGAGCCGTGCAAGGGCTGTGTAAGAGTCATACGAGGGTTGTGTGAGAGCTGTGTAAGAGTCATGCAAGAGCCGTGCAAGGGCTGTGCGAGAGCTGTGCAAGGGCTGTGCAAGAGCCATGTGAGAGCCGTGTGAGGGCTGCGTGAGAGCCGTGCAAGAGCCGTGCAAGAGCCGTGTAGGGCTCGCCATAGGAGGGTAGCGGCCACCCGTGCCTCAGTTTCCCCTACCCCTCCCCGCCGTCCCGGGGGGGGAACAGTCCCCCGGGCCGTGTCCCCCCGGTTCCCCCGGTGCCCGGAGCGGCTCCACGTGGGGCGGGGAACACCGGGGAGGGGGAAAAGGGGCGTGGCCTCGGCAGTGGGCGTGGCCACCCCGAGCGAGGAGGCGTGGCTACACCCAGCGAGGGGGCGTGGCTTTGTGTCGAGTGGGCGTGGCCTGCGGCGGAAGTGGGGGGGCGTGGCGGCGCGGGGCCGTCGCCGCGGAGGAGGGAGGGAGGGAGGGAGGGAGCCGCGGCGGCGGCGGCGCCGTCGTGTGAGGGCGGCGGCGGCCCGGTGCGGCCCGGTCCGGCCCGTCTTCCGCCATGCGGCGAACGTAGCCATGCAGCGCGCCGAGCTGCGGGAGGGGGGGGAGGCGGCGGCGGCCGCCGCGGCCTCCTACCGGGTGCTCAGCCGCCTGCTGGGCTACGGGGCCGGGCCGGAGGCGGGCGCGGCGGGCGGCGGCGTTACCGGCGCGGCGGTGGCCGGGCCGTTGGGCCCCTCCGTTGGGCGGCTGCCGGCGGCGGCGGCGGCGTTACCGGGAGGTTGCGGGGGGCTGCGGGCCCCGCGGCCGCCGCCGCAGCTGATGGTGTTCCGCAACGCGGCGGAGGGGCGGCCCGGCGAGGAGGGAGGCCCGGCGGCGGGAGGCGGGGGCCCGGCGGGCGGCGGAACCGAGCTGCTCTGCCCGCGGCACCGCTGCGCCCTGGAGCCCAAAGCGGCGGCGGCGGGCGGGCTGGAGCTGCAGCTGGCGGCGCTGGGGCTGCGGCCGCCGCCGGGGCTGGGGGCGAAGGGACCGGCGGGCTGTCCCTGCCCCTGCCTCGGCCCGCCGCCGCCGCCGCCCGCCGGGCCCGCCGCCGAGGAGACCAGCGACGCCTTGCTGGTGCTGGAAGCGCTGGAGCCCGACGAGACCGGCAGCTGCTCCGAGGAGGAGCCCGCTTCCCCCGGCCGCGGAGCCGCCCGAGCCACCGGGAGAGGAGCCGCCGGTACCGGCCCCGCGCCGCCCCCCGCCGCCCCCGGGGGAGCCGGCCCCGGCGCCAGGAAGGGCTCGTTGAAGATCCGCCTCAGCCGCCTCTTCCGCACCAAGAGCTGCAGCGGCGGCTCGGCCACGGGGGACGCCGCCGGGGCCGCCACCACCGAGGGCCGGCGCACCGGGGAGCTGCCCGCCTCGGCCGGTAGCCTCACCGACGTCTGCGGGGCCCGCGGCCGGGAGCAGGAGGCGGGCAGGTACGGCGGGGCGGCGGTGGGGGGGATGCCCGGCTTCGGGGGGAGGTGGGGGGCGCTTAGCGGGTCCCCTATAGCCCTGGGGGTGGTTTTGGGGGGGATGGGCCGGGGGTTGCGGGTGGCAGAGCTGGGGGTTGTCACCGGTGGGAAAGGCGGGGGGGCGATGGCCTGGCCCCGCAGCACGGGGGGGGAGGAGGGACACCGGTACCGTGATGGAGGAGGACGGCTGTGGGGCGTGGGTGCCATCCCCCAGATTGGACACTGTGACCGTCCCTCTCCTTGAGCCCCGCGGGGTCAGGCGGCACAGCTGGAGCACAGCTGGAGAGGCGGGCGGAGGAGGAACGGGATGCTCCGGGCCCCGGCATCCGCAAAGGAGATGGTGGAAAAGCATCATCCTGGAACGGGGACCGGCAGGGTGCTGGGCGGCTCGGAGGAGCCGCTGGAGCCCCCGGGATGCTGCGGGCACCGGCCGAGCGAGGAGGTGGCGTGTCCCGGGAGCGGTGGCCGGTGACACCGCGCTGGGATCCCAGGGGCTGGTGTTGCTTCTTGCCCTTCCGTGTCTTCCCGAATGATTTCCTGAGGTTTGGGGGCATCGCGGTCGGGCTCAGGGCTTGGGTGACGGTGGGTGCTGCCGCGGGGGCTCCGCTCTCCCCGTGCTCCGTGGCCGGAGGAGGCGTTGGCAGCCGGAGGTTGGCTGGGTCGTGGGTTAGAAGGGCTGGGGGGACGAGTCCTGGGCCATGTCTCGTGGGACCCTGTTCCTCAGCCCTGCTCCATCAGCCCCAGCTCTCCTTGTCCTGCTCCGGCAGAAGATACGGGCTGGGGAGGGTGAAGGGCTGCCCTGGCTCCGCTCGGGATGGGCCTCCTGTGCTCCAGAAACCACTTCGTGTGGCTTTTCCAGCAGCAGAACTGAAATTCCCAGTGGAGGAGGCGGGAGAGCCAGCCCGGGAGCCATGTTCAGTAATTGAATGGACTCTGGGTACTGCAGCACGGCCCTTCTCCCCGTGGGGTTAATTAATCTCGCTCATGGTTTTTGGGGTGTGTCGCCTCCTCGGTGGGGCTGAAGACCTGTTGAGGGATCAGCAGGAAACTTTCTCTGGAGATGGTGACCTTGGGTCAGGTGTGACCCGTGGCACTGGCTTGGAGGGGGGGTGACAAGGCCACCTCAGCAGCCCAAAAGGCAGCCAGGATGTAGCGGAAGCCAAAATGACGTCCCCTTTGAAGCAGGGAATGGCTCGGAGATGGAAATCTTTGTGTCAGGTCCCAGCCCTGAAGCCTCTCGGGGTGTCTGAGTCCTCCCCGGAGCTCCTGTGCCCACGAGGAGCTTGGTTTTCTGCGTGGGGGGGGGGGGGTTGGTGAAGCAGGTTTGTTCAACGGCTTCGTTCCCCACAAAGGACTAAAGGGGCCTGGAGTTTCCCCGGAATGACCTGGTGTTTGGCTCATGGGCTTGTTGTTTATTCCATCCTTGCGCTGGAGGAGAGCCAGGAGTCCCCGGGACCTCCCAGGATGGGGTGAGGGAGCGTCGTTGGTCGTGTCTCAGCAGGTTGGGAGCCGAGAAGCACCGTGTCACCGCCTGGGGACCTTTGTGGTCACTTCTCGTGCTCCGGCGTCCTGCTAATTAAGCGGTATTTTAACAAAGGTTACTTCAAGGTGCCTGATGCCGCGACTCCGGTGGGTCGGGGACGACTTGGCTGCTTCCCGTTCCAGGAGTCCCCTCCCGCCGGCGGGGGCTGCATCCTGGGTTTTTTGCTCCCGTGCTGGTGGGACACGGGCGTGCTTGGTGCCAGCGTCCCTCCTGCCACCATGCTGCCACGGAGGGGACGGTCCCGAGGTCTGGCACCGCTCTGGTTGGGATGCTGGGATGCGGTTGAGCTAAGCTGGGCGTGCTGGGAAGTGAATATTTGGCTTTAGCAGGCGCTACTTCTCTTTCCCTCTCCTTTCCCGGTGCCCCGGTCCCTCCGCTCGGGGAGAAGTTGTGCAATAACTTCATTTTCTGCTGTGGTTTTTGACTGAACGCCAGGCTGGCAAACGCCATCGGCTACTTCGCACCCGTCTGCGTCGATTGACTGGGAGTGGGGAGGAAAAAAACAACCCGAACCCCACATTTCCTTGGTTCTGCCGAGAGCTGGAGGTTGTTGCCACCCAGCGTGTGGCCCCTGTGGATATAGGATGGATCTGGTGTTCCCCGTGGCTGAGGAGGTGGCTCAGGGCGGCTTCTGGGTTAATTCATGACTCTTTTTGCCATCAAGCTCTTATTCCTGCCTCGCGAGTCTCCGCGGGCTGGCGGTGGAGGATGCTCCCTCGGTCTGTGGTGGGTGTTATCTCGTCCAGCTCTTGGTTGTTGTTGGGTTTTTGTTTTTTTTTTAAACATCCGCAAGAAGCAGAATTCCTGGTATTTGGGGTTTCTGGCTGAGTTTCCCATGCCGGCAGCGATCCCGGAGGAAGGAAACCAGCCCCTTTATCTAAAATCAATAACTGGGCTCCGCTGAGCGGCGAGAGGCTGAGGAGCTAAACGTGGAGATACCGACGGGCGGCTTCTCACCCAGGGCCTGGCTGGGGATATTTAAAGGCTGTATTGGTGAAATTGCTCTCTTTTTTTTTTTTTTTTTTTTGGGGGAGCAATTTGTGCCGCCGAGGGAAGGGGGACGGGGCTGGGAGTAGGATCTGGGGGTGGATGGGCTCAGGGACACCTGAGCTGTGGCCACATCTGCTGCAGGTCACTTGCCAGGCCCAAAAATGACAATACAGGATTGATGACCTTGGGTTTTTTGACATTTCTCCGTGTTATTACCTGCGTAAAGTAGCCCGTGGCCGGGTGGGACTTGCCTTGGTGTTAACGGGACAATGCTGTGGGGTGGGTGAAGAGAAGTCATCCTGCCCCCCTGCTCTGGCCTGGGGAGGCCCCATCTGGAGCTCTGGGACCAGTTCTGGGCTCCCCAGTTCCAGAAGGACAGGGAACTGCTGGAGAGGGGACAGCAGAGGCTACAAAGATGCTGAGGGGCCTGGAGCATCTCTCTTACGAGGAGAGGCTGAGGGACTTGGGGCTTTTTAGTCTGGAGAAGAGAAGGCTGAGGGGGGATCTGATCAACACCTATAAATACTGAAAGGGTGGGTGTCAGGAGGATGGGGCCAGGCTTTTTTCAGTGGTGCCCAGGGACAGGACAAGAGGAAATGGGCACAAATGTGAATATACAAAGTTCTACCTAAACATGAGGAGGAACTTCTTCACTTTGAGGGTGGCAGAGCCCTGGCAGAGGCTGCCCAGGGAGGTGGTGGAGTCTCCTCCTCTGGAGACATTCAAACCCACCTGGACACGTTGCCAGTGCTGCTCCTTCCCGGGTGGCTCAGTGGGTGGGAGAGGAGCTGTGACTCTGGGAGGAGGTTCATTGATATTAATCCAGAAGTGTAATTTTGTGTGTGAATGCCTGGCAGATAATCGCTGAATTGTTCTCTTTTGGGGGGGGGGGATATCCAACCCTCAAATAGGTGCGAGAGACTTAAAGTTAAAACCCTTCCAAATATTTTAATGAGGTTTTATATATCGGGATGACGAGTGTTCTTAGTATTTTTATTTGCAGACTTATAGTATTAAGTGTTTAATCACAGCTGGGTGACCCAGTGATGTGTCTGGACACAAACAAAAGAAGGGTTTGGTCCAGCCTGAGAAGATGAGGGTGCACCCAGAGCCTGGAGCTCGTGGTTTTCTCCCTGTAGGGTGATGGAGTTGGGTCTGATGGGTGTCATCCTTCCTGAAGGGTGACCGTCCTTGCTCGGAGCTTTGTCTGAAGCTTTGTCCAGGTTTCACAGGTGACTGGGGGCAGAGCCAGGGTCTGGAGCACAAGAAGGGGTTCAGGGTCAACCTTTCGTGGGGAGGGTGTTGGAGAGCGAGGAGGACATCGGGGGGAAGGGTGTCACCCCTGTCACAGGTAGTAGTGGAAGTGGGGTGGTCTGGGTGGCCACCAGAGCTGATCTCTGAGCTCCCGTAGATCCTGGTGGTGTGGTCACTTACCTGGGTGCAACGGGACCAGTTTCTCTGGCCAGCACAGGGAAGTTGCATTATTTAACTTGGAGTCACCTCATCTCTCCCAGTACAGACCAGTAGACTGATGCAGGGCTTCCCAGTGCTGGGATGGGACGTGCTGGAAAGACCTTTGTCAAATCTGCAGCCCCTGAGAGGTGTGTTTGGCCTCAGCTTTGTCCTTGGGGTCCCCTCCAAGGTGGGAGTGAGATTCCAGCCCCAGGGATGCGTTTCTCTACTCACCCCAACCAGGGATTCGAGTCCCAGGGGTGCCATACCCCGTGCCTCAGTTTACCAGCCTTTTCTCTGCCTGGATCTGGGTAAAGCCCTTTAGCATCGCAGTGGGATGATGGTTTGTGCGGGGAGAACACAGGGCTGGCTCCGGCGTTGTTACAAAAACCACCAGTTTGGAGAGCAAACTTCAGGGGAGTTACTGGCATTGCTGGATTTTCCGTCAGAGGTGTGTTTTCGGCTGTTTCCATCCGTCTGGACGGCTCCGGGTTTAGCTCCCCTGCCCTTCACCTGCCTTTTGGAACCCATTTTGGGGTGAGGAGGGGGATGGCATCCTCCAAAAGCAGGGCGAGGGCATTCCCTGCGCTCGCCGGAGGCGTTAATTGCGCCGGGACCCAACCTGTTTGTGGGAGGCGTTTGGCAACGCCTGGTCCGCCGACGGAGCCTGATGTCGGTTGTGAAACAGCCTCTTGGCTCCGGTGACCATACTTGCTTGTTTTTTTTTTTCTTTTTTTTTTTCTCTTTCCAAAGACTTTTATTAATTACCTAGTTAGAGATTTGCTCCCCGGCAGGACGGAGGCCCAGCTTTGCTGGTTGACTGCCCTACTTAGGCCAACAGCTCGGCTCCGGGAGCCGAATAAACAGGCGGCGTTCGAGCTGTCTCCAGCTCCTCTAAAGAACGGGGAAGGTTCTCCTGGTTTGAGAAGGTCAAAGGGTGTTTTCTTCTGGTGGGATGCGCTGAGTCTCCTCATCTCTCCTAACGATATGTGGGGTGTTTTTATTTTTTTTCTTTTCTCCTTATTTCCAATAGGAAACACAGACTGACGAGAACTCAAAGTGCCTTTTCCCCGGTTGTGTTCAGCCCCCTCTTCACAGGTAAGGATGTGGAAGATTCACAGCACGGCCTTTTATTTGGGGATGGAAGGAGCGCCGTGTGCTTGACGATAAGACGCTGAACGTTGCCTCCACGTGCAACCTGGGACCTCTGTGATGGGTCCCTCTGTCCTGCTTGGCCTCAAACCCCGAGCCAGAGGAGCTGCAAAGAACGTGCCTGTTGCATGTTGGTGTTTTGCAATTCCTCCTGTTGAAAGGCAAGTTTGGGTCATGCTCTCAGAGGGGAAGGTCCCTCCTCCAAGTGCTTTGGAAAATCCCCTGTGGATGGAATGCAGTTTGGTGTCCCCTCCCCTGGTTTGAGAAGGGCTAAGATCAAGGGGGACCGTGCCCCAACGCCACCGGCTCTGCTGCATGACACCGGTGGGAATTGGAACCTCTTTTGTGGGTCCTACCTCCTTCTTCTGCCTCTTTCTCCCCTCTCCCCGTGTCCTGCTGGTTTCTGACCTTCCCTTTTCTACTGGGGGCGGGGGAAGTTGGCCGGTTTATAAATGGTGCGAGGGGGAAGTCCTGCTCTGCTGGTGGCTGAAAGCTCTACTACCAAAAAGCTCCTGGTCACGGTCATGTGCCTCCTGTGGCGTGGACTTGACATCAAAACTGTCCTTGGGGCTTCCCGGGGAGATTCCCATCTCCAGACTCACAGGATTTGGAATTGAAGGTCACAAGTGGGTATTTATCCGCTGGGGTCTCGGTTTCTTTAATGGCCCCTGTGTAGGGGTTTTCTTTTGCTCCTGTCTAGTGGGGTTTTTTCTTTTGCTCCTGTCTAGAGGGTTGGGTTTTTTGCCCCTGTCGAGAGGTTTTTTTTTTTTTTTTTGCCCCTGTATGGGGGGGGGGAATTTTCCCCTGGATGGGTGTGTTTTTTTTTTTTTTTTTTGCCCCTGTCTAGAGGGGAGGTTTTTGCCCCTGTGTAGGGGATTTTGTGAGCCTGGAACTACCGAAGCAGGACAGAATTCAAATGCCTGGCCCAATTTCCATGAATTTCTGGGTGGATTGCTCTCGGGTTAGTGTGTGGGGCGAGCGGGGGGTCTTTGGGAAGGTTGTCCTCGCCTTCCCTCTCCTCTCGGAGGTGCTGGCTCCTGCTGCCTTGGGGAGGACTGGAAAGCAGTTCCTTCAGCCCCTCCGAGCCTGGGCTTTGGTTTTGTTTGTACGGGACAAAGGCAGCCCAACTATTTTATTTTTTTAGGGCGTGGAAATGAAAGAGCAGCATCCTGTGGGCACACGTGTGCGCTCACACCCATAAATCCCCCAGGGAGAAGGGACCTCGGATAATAACCAACCCTAAATACTCCTCTTAACGCGGCTTATTAATAGATGGGACGTTTAAAAGCGAGTTGGTCTTGCCCTGTGTTGTTCATGGTAAATACGTTGCCAGGGACTTACCCAGGGGTGGGTGACGCCGCGCAGGGTTTCTGGAGCAGAAGAGGAGTTCAGTGCCCACAGGAATTGAAATCTGAGGCAGCCACATCTCCTTGTCCTTGAGACCCATGGTTCAAGTGTTCGGGACGGTTTGGTTGTTGTTGTTGGTTCATCAGAGCCTGGTTAGTGATTTTTTTTTTGGGGGGGGGGGAAAATGCCTTGGTGGTGGTAACGCCACTGAGGGTCTCTCTTTAGGTGTTTTCCTTTCGACTCTGTGTCAGTTGACTCTGAGGTTGATGCTCCGACCTTGATTTGGTGGCTTCATTTCTCTCCCATGATTTTTAGACCGATTTTAAGCTTTTTCCGGTCTTGACGCATCTTAATTTGTGTCATTATTTTCCCCAATTCTGGATCCAAAGCCTTTTGGCTTCAGTGAATTCCAGTTATTTAATGTAAAAGCCTGTCCAGCTCCCTGCAATTAATTTTAAGAGCTGGTACCCTCGTGGCCTTTCGGGTAAGAGGTATTTGTGTTTGGTGATCTAAGGCACTGGTAGGCAAAAAAAAAAAAAAGGCATTAACAGGAGCATTGTCTGAGTCAGGTGCCAGCAAAGAGCTGTGAAACCATTTCCCCAGCGTTATGCAAATTGCTGGTGCTTTGCACTGTTGATGAGCTCTGTTTGGTGAACAAGAAAGGCGCTAGAGAGGTCTCCCAGTGTCTTCATCATGTTCTCCTGGTGCTGGATTCCCAACAGGGTTTGGCCACAGGAACCTATATCCATCATTCCCTTTTGGGAAAGTTCCTTGACCTTTGGGCTGCAGTTGTGGAGTCAATCAATGTCCCCAAAGCGTTGCAGCTGGGAAATTTGGTTTGAAAACATCTGATATTGTCCTCCAAACCCCACGGAGGTTCCTGCCCCTTCCCCTCTCCCTCTGTCTCCCCGCAGAACGTGCCATACTAACAGTCTGCTCCACCATCCTGCAGGTGAAACGGTGTCACTGGTGGACGTGGACATCTCTCAGCGAGGACTGACCTCCCCTCACCCTCCGACTCCGCCGCCGCCACCACGAAGAAGCCTCAGCCTGCTAGGTACTGTCCTGGAGAGCATCCTCTGCCCTGCGTCCCCGTGGGGGTGTGGGAACTGTCCGTCTGTCCTTGTGGGGGCAGAGGAGGAGCATCCCAAGGGTCCCTGCGCTCGCTGCCTGTTTGTCCCACCCCGTAGCATCTGTCACCTTCCCCTGCAGAGGGTTTCTTGCTGTTGGCCAAGAAGGCCAATGCATCCTGGGGGACATCAGGAAGAGTGTGACCAGTAGGTTGAGAGAGGTCATCCTGCCCCTCTGCTCTGCCCTGGGGAGGCCCCATCTGGAGCTCTGGGACCAGTTCTGGGCTCCCCAGTTCCAGAAGGACAGGGAACTGCTGGAGAGGGGACAGCAGAGGCTATAAAGATGCTGAGGGGCCTGGAGCATCTCTCTTACGAGGAGAGGCTGAGGGACTTGGGGCTCTTTAGTCTGGAGAAGAGAAGGCTGAGGGGGGATCTGATCAACACCTATAAATACTGAAAGGGTGGGTGTCAGGAGGATGGGGCCAGGCTTTTCTCAGTGGTGCCCAGGGACAGGACAAGAGGAAATGGGCACAAACGTGAATGTAAGAAGTTCCACCTAAACATGAGGAGGAACTTCTTCACTTTGAGGGTGGCAGAGCCCTGGCAGAGGCTGCCCAGAGAGGTGGTGGAGTCTCCTTCCCTGGAGACATTCAAACCCTGCCTGGAGATGTTCCTGTGGGACCTGCTGTGGCAGGGGGTTGGGCTGGATGATCTCCAGAGGTCCCTTCCAACCCCATGTGATTCATTGAAGGCTTCAGTGGATCAGCCAGGAGGGGAGGGTGGTGGTGGAGCGGTGCAGGTGGGACGTGACGTGCTGGTTTCATGGCGTTTCTGCTGCTTTTGGAAACTTCTCCCCTTTCCTATCCTCTGCCCAGCGAGGCCAGTTCCCTTCTGTGCTCTCTAACTGGTGGGACTGGGGCCTCTGCTGCACCAGGAGCCTGGCCAAGCTGCTCCTCATCCTCCTCTGGAGGAGGCTCCTGTGAGCCAGGGCAGCTTAGGATGGATGAAATCAACCTTAAACTGCATGTGCCATGTGCCGGGTCTGTGAAATCTCCTCTAAATGCCTCTCTCGTGCTGCAAAGCGCCTGCATGGAGCGAGCTGGGCTGGAAAACAGACTCTCTTCCGCGGGTGCGAGGGGCCGAGCTGGTGCCAAGCGGCTCAGATGGGGAGCTGTCGGTGGGAAGCTCCCTCTCCTCCTCTCCTGGCTCGGGGCCGTGCTCTCGGAGCTCCCTTTCCTTGTTTTCTGAGTCTCTCTCGCCTCTGTTCTCTCCTAGATGATATCAGTGGGACGCTGCCTACGTCTGTGCTAGTGGGTCCGATGGGCTCCTCCCTGCAGTCTTTCCCTCTGCCTCCGCCTCCTCCGCCCCATGCCCCAGGTCAGCCCAGCTCTAACAGCCAAGCTCTGCCTTTTCTGCCTTTTTCTCCAGGGAGCTGGACTTTGGGGACTTTTTTTTTCCCTCTAGAAGCTTTAGGGCCACGCTTTGGGCTTTAACAGCAGCGGCGCTGCCCGCTTTGCCCGCTCGGGTACCGGTGTGCCCAGGCTCTGGTTTCCTCGTGGTGGGGCTCTGGTTGCCCACGGTCGTTTTGCTGAAGCTTTTGATGGCACCAGCTTTATCCTCGGTTCAGCATCTCCTATTTTCTTGGGTTCCTCTGGGGGGAATCCCACCCCGACGTGCGCTGCGTCCCATAAGGTGCTAGGGAAGAGTCGTGGGCGCGGGGTTCAGCGTCAGAGCCCCGGCTGTGACAGCCAGCCTGGCCTGTGGTCCGGCTGAACGGCACCCGAGGAGGTTTCCTGCCCATTTACCCTTTCGCTTTTGGTTTCCTTCACGACCCAGAGGGTTTTTACTGCCCCTTTCTCAGGATGTGTGTTCGTCCCTTCCAGCCCGTGCCTCCTGGCTCTTCCCTCCGAGGTGGCGTAAGGTGACAGCGCTGAATCGGTCACCTTGGAAGAGCCGGGTGGTGACTCCCACTGTGTCCTTCAGGAGGACATTGTCCTTCCATCCATCAGCCCAGCTTCCTGCAGCTCTGACCCTCCTGCTCTGACCCCCAGAGCTGTTCAAAGGGGGTGGTTTGTCCTCGGGGAGGGGACCTCCCTGTGGGTGACCGTGTCTCTCCCTCTGCAGACGCCTTCCCGCGGATCGTCCCGCTGAGACCCACGGAGGCGATGCCCGGCCAGCCCGCCCCACACCTGCAGTGTCCCCTCTACCGCCCGGACTCCAGCAGCTTCGCGGCCAGTTTGCGGGAGCTGGAGAAGGTAACGGGGAAGGGGATGGTGGTGGTGGCAGCCAGAGGGAAAAGACTGTGGGTCCAAGCACTGGTTTTGGGGACCCATCTGCCCTTTTACAGAAGTGGGAGGATAACATTAGGATAGGGCTGAAAAAAAAACCCTCTTGCCTTTCTCCCAGTTAGGTCTTTGAGTCTAGAAAAGCTTTTATTGTGCATGGAAGGGCTTTTATAGCCTCATCTGTTCTTTCTTCTGGGAATATGATGATGTGCTCTCGTCCAGTAAGTCCCAACCATCCATATTTCTGGGTGGATACAACCAGACACTTCCACTTTCTGGCATTTAAAAGGGAATTAACATCAGTTTGGTTGCTGATAAAAGCCTTTCTGGCTAGCACCAGCTGATGTTCTGTCTCTCTTCTAGTGCGGGTGGTACTGGGGACCCATGAACTGGGAGGACGCGGAGATGAAGCTGAAGGGGAAGCCAGACGGGTCCTTTCTGGTCCGAGACAGCTCTGACCCTCGGTACATCCTGAGCCTCAGCTTTCGGTCTCAGGGCATCACCCACCACACCAGGATGGAGCACTACAGAGGTAAGAGCCACGGGTGGTCCTGGGGGTGCCACTGGCAGCGGGGACCTGTGACTGGGGACCAGTCTGGTCCCAAGGTCCCACACCAGTGCTCTGGGCATGGAGCTGGCAGAAGAGGGGGAGCAGCAGCAGCGTGACCTTGGTCTTGCGTTGAGGTTCTGCATGAGGCTTTAGAAGCTGCGTTTGACTTTTCCTTGTGCCTCAAGCAGCAGTTCTCCTTATAACTCTGAAAAACTGGGAAATAGGCATTCCCTGTGCCTGTCTGGGGCCTTCCTTTGGAAAAGTGGACTCAGAAAACGATGATGGTGAGGTCTTTGGGATCCTGTGTTGCTGAGATGTGACGTACAGCAAGAATCACCATTCCTGGCTCTTGGTGCTTCCCAAAACAAAGCTTATTTCCCTGTGAAATGAGGAGTGATCTGTTGCTGTCGCAGCTTGTCACCTTGCTGCCACCTCCCTGTGTCCTGGGGGTATGGTCTGTGCCAGGCTGAGCCTTTAGCTCCGTCACGCTGGGTTTTTATTCTGAGAACTCCTGGCACACTGGTTGCCCCCTTTATTCCTCCCGTGTGAGCTGCTCCCCACCTCGCCCACACGCTTTGCTCGGCTTCACCTGGGGTTTTCTGCGTTGAACCCCTGCACAAACACCTCAGGCCGAGGAAAATACCCGAGAGGCTCCATGCACGGTGGGGGGGGGAAAACCTGCCCTGTGACCGGGGGGAAGCTTTAATAATAACCCCCTGTAGAGCCTTGTCATTAAACGTGCCTGCAAATAATGGCTTCCTGGCCAACCTGCTGCAGAAAACAGTGGTTTGCAACCTTGTGGAGCAAAACTCATCTTTCTCACCTTTTTGCCCTTGCCCCGGGGATGCTGCTGGTGTTTTCCTCCAGCTCCGCTTGCAGTGTGGAGCTCGGAGACCCGGCAGCACCTCCGCTCGTGAGCCCTTCTGATGGAGAGATGCCCCAGCGTTAATTCGAGCCCCTCAGGAGCCACTTCCCCTGGGGGACACACCAGGACACGGTTGTATAAGAAGGAAGGATTGTCATCATCCCATCCTTACAGAAATTCCAAGAAGCTCTTGGAGCTGGAGGAATGTGAGGCTGCCTGGCCAGTGGGTACTTCCATAATTGAGTTTTGGAGCAAACTCCTCTTGCTGCTGGTCCCGTTTCTTATTTTGGGGCTGGGATACGTCTATTTTGGGAGCTTCCTTACCCAGATGTCCTTCCCGTTCCTCGAGCTGTCCTCCTCGCTGCCGGGATCTCATTGCTTTCCCCAGAGCAGCAGTTCTGGCTGTGGCACTGCATCCAGGATCTCGTTTTGGGTCTGTGTGGGGAGCCCCCCGTGTCCCCAGCACCGAACGTGCCGTGGCAGAGGGGAGAACTGCCGAGCTGAGAGCTTTGATAAACCCGTGAAGGTGACAAATCGTGAGGCCAAGGGAATGGGAAAGAGATAAAAGCTTGACCTTCTCGTTACAGGTAGATGAGAGGAAAGGAACCAGATTTTGTCTGTTTTTTTAGGCAAGGTGGGCTGGGGAGGCTGGTGGTTGTGCTTTGTCCTTTGCATCTACAGCTGCTTTTAAGGGCTCCAGACATTAGGGCTTTGCATCTACGGCCACTTTTAGGGGCTCCAGGTTTTAGGGCTTTGCATCTACAGCCACTTTTAGGGGCGCCACTTTTAGGGAACCAGACCCGAGGCTCACACCAGCCTACTTAGAGGTGTGTAAACAGGTCCGAGGACCTTCTTTTCCCTGTGATGCCCATCTCTGGTTTCACCGTTTGCCACCCGAGCTGGGTGCATCCGACGTGTCGGGTGGCAGTAGGAGGGGGGGGAACCGTGTCGGTGTAGCTTGACCCTGGTTCTAACTTGACGGTAATTTGAATTAAGGGCTTTGAAACAGCTGGGAAGAACATGGAGCTGCCCTGAAATGGGATCCTCTGGCAGAAGAGGCCTTCAGCACCTGGATCACTGGTTTTACACACCTCTGTGTGTGGGTTTAACTCTTTCATCAGGGGTGCTGTGGATGGGACACTGCAGAGGAGCAGGGGTATCTGCCAATGCTCCTTGCTTTGATAATTTAAGCTTTTAGACCTAGAAATCGTTGCAGGCTGTTCACAAGTTCAGGCAAGGGTGACTTGTGGCCACGCTTGGGTTACGGTGGTCACGTTGTTGTGTCTTTCTGTGTATCCTCAGCTCTTGGAGGGCACAGGTCCCAGTGGAGCAGCATCCTTGCAAGCTGGTGCCGCTGGTGTTTCCTGTTAGTGCCCTGCCTGGTCTTCGAGAACATCAGACTCGTGCCCAGATTGTCTCCTCTTGCCACCAGTGCTCCTCTAACGTGAAACCTCTTCTGTTCTCTCGGAAGGGACCTTCAGCCTGTGGTGCCATCCCAAGTTTGAGGACCGCTGCCAGTCTGTGGTGGAGTTCATCAAGAGAGCCATCATGCACTCCAAAAACGGGAAGTTCCTTTACTTCCTCCGATCCAGGGTTCCAGGTGAGTCTCCCGCTGGGAATCTGGGAGATGGTTTTGCTTTGCCATCAGCTGCCGGTGTGTCCCGGGGAGACAATTCAATGTGGATTTGGTCGGTGCCCTGCTCTGTGTCCTTGCCCACTGACTTCCCAGAAGGATTCCGAGGGGCAGATCTCTCCCTCGGCAGCCGCACCGCTCGCTCATGGTGGCAAAAAGACTTCCCAACCCCTTCTTTCCAGGATGATGCCATCTCACGCTGTGACAGAGCTGGGGACTAGAAAGCTACTCCCTCAACGAGCAATTATTTGGCTGCTAAAACTCCGCTTTCTTCCCTCCCCCTGTCTCAGTGCTGCTCTTGGAACCGCTCCGTGCTTTGTAGTTTCCCAGTTCTCCCTTAAGCCGGGACCCACTTGGGGCTGTCGAGGGGGGAGACGTTCAGCTGAGCCGGTGGGAGCGTTTCCAAGCGTGAGCTCGGAGGCAGCCTCCAGCCAGAGATCCTGGAGATTCCGAGTCCCCGGGGGGGGCCGCTGCGATGCCAGAGCCCATCCACAGGCAGGTGCTTGCAAGCCAAGGAGGGAGCGTCGGGGAGGTTTTGTTGAAGCATGTTTGATTGCAGAGAGCTCGTTTCCCCATCCGTCAAACTCTTAATTCCTTAAATTAATTAAAGGAATTAAAACCAAACTTAAATTCCTTAAATCTGGGCGGGCAACGGGACCAGTGTCTTCTATATTCTTATTTTTTTTCCTGGTTTTCCCTCATCTGTCCCGGTGTACTGGAAAGCTAGCCAAAAAATCCAGTGTGAAAGGGAGGGAGGAGTCTCCCAGAGAGGCAAATGTGCCCCTTATTTGCGAGACAGCAACAGTGGGGGGACAGAATTTGGGGGGGGGGAAATGAGGTGAGCAGTGATGCTTTGAACCAAACAGAGCAGGAATGGGAATGCTGCCGAGGTGAGAGGAGCCTCAGGATTGCTGCAAGTGAAATTATAGTGGAATTTAGAGTAAAAATTTGCTCCTTGTCCCTATTGCCGTGACACCTGCAGACCCTGATGGGGACGGTGACCTCTCCCTGGCACTGGGGCATGGGGAGGATTCGCCCCAAAGAGTTCCTGGCCTAGAAGAGGCTGGAGGGGAGGAGACGGGACCTTCCCTCTTCCCGGCAGCGCTGGAGCCACAGCCCAGATGTGTTCAGTGTTGCCCTCTGCTGCAGACACCGCCAATAACTGGAAAACTGATTTACTGGGGAGGGAGGAGAGGGCTGTGAAGCTGGTTTCACAACGTACCCAGCCTTCACGAAATCATTTCCACTTAAAGATAATTTACTTTCCTAATCCTGAAATCTTTTCCCCTCGAGAACAGGGCTTTGAGGGCTTAGGACTCCAGGCAAATACCTTAGAAAGGACTTGCTCTCGAAAAATATCATTGAAAAAGAAAATATCCCCCTTCCAAAGAGCACTGTGCACCTGCTGAGGGGTCCCTTGTTGTCCCCCCCAGGTCCTGCACTGCTCCATCTGCGGCCAGCGTTGGATGTAGGCACTGTTTAGAGCCACTGCGCCTTGATCCTTGAAAAACAAAGTCTCACACTGATGCCTGATGTATATATATATATTTTTTTTTTTTTTTTTGTGGGAGAAGATTTAGGATCTGCATCTCCCCAGTGTGCTCGTTAGTGCCGTTCTCCCGCTGAAATGTTAAGTGCTGCTCGGAGGAGGGGGCTGTTTCCAGCTCGCATCTGGCTCCTGGCAGCGAGGCATGTGGCCAGCGCGGCTTGTGGAGCTCGTGCTGGTCCCTGTAGTCGCTGGCTGGGCTCCCAGAGGCTAATTCCTTTTCGGTAGGAGAGAGAATAAGGAAGGAGGAGGCGGAGGGTTGGGGGGGGGACAGAGAGAGAGAGAGAGAATCCAGCCTTCAATGGATGGCTGTTCTTTGCTTTCTCAAAAGCTGGCTCGCAGCTTCCTGAGCTGCCCAGAGCAGTTTTGAGCCCATCTTAGTGTGAAGAGCTTTCCCTTTTCTCTTTTCACTCGGTTGCCTTCAGAGATGAGGCAGCGGGAGGGGGTTAGAGTGTAACGAGCTTTGAATCCTTCTGTAAAGACAGATAAAAACCTTGTGCTGCGAATGAACCCGGCTCCCAGAGATCCCGCCGACCCCTCGGTTCTGCGGGCTCGACTGTTGCCCTTAACTTTGGGGGAGGAGGAGGAGGTTGTGGGGCTGGATGCGACTCTCTTTTTCAGCCCCGGCGAGGTCGTTCCCTGCGTGGGGAGGTGGCTGGAGCGAAGCTGCCGCCTCCTCTGCCTTTGTGCCTCTGCCTCGTGACCCCAGGAATGAGCCACTCTGGCACAGCTTGAGCTGACCCAATCCCTCAGCTTCTTAACGCCTCGCTGGAACCACCCAAAGGGTTCCTCCGAGCAAAGCCTGGTCGTGCTGCTCCCCTTCTGCTTTGCCTTTCTTCTCTGTCTTTTCCAAACCCTGGTGCTTCCCAGTATAAAGTGATGCTTCCTCTACTAGCCCTGGGGAAACGGGGCAGTTCGGAGCTTGCGATGGCCCTGGGTCTGCTTTTCCACAGCCATCCCCTCATACCAGGACTGGGGTTGCCTTGTTGGGCAGGCAGGAGATGTTTTCCAGCCAAAAGGATAGATTTGGCTGGAAGGTTTGGCTCCTCAGCCCCAAGTGACTTTGAAGCCGTGGGATTCCTTCCCGAATCGATAGTGGTTCCTGTCTATATAACGCTTGTCTCCAATATTGCTGCTTTTTTTTTTTTTTTTCCCTCCCCAAAGGTCTCCCTCCGACGCCTGTCCAGCTCCTGTATCCAGTCTCCAGGTTCAGCAACGTCAAATCCCTCCAGCACCTTTGCCGCTTTCGGATCAGGCAGTTGGTCCGAATCGACCACATCCCTGAGCTCCCGCTGCCCAAGTGAGTCTCGGGGACCAGCCCAGGGACCAGTCCCTCCGGTTTCCTCCTTCACCCTCGCGGCAGGAGGCGATGAGGAGACCTCTCGATCTGCAGCGAGGGCTCTGGGAGGGTGTAGTTGACTTTCTCAGCCGTGGGACAGCAAGATAAATGTCCTGTGGGGCGTAGGGAGTGGTGACCAGCTCAGGTGTTACTGGTGCCACAGCCTGGAGGTGGGTTGGGGAGGGAGAGGTTCTGCTTTATCCTTCGTGGAGGATGATGTGGTGGTGGCTCAGGGTTAAAACTTCTTCCCCTGCCTTCCCCAGGCCCCTGATCTCCTACATCCGCAAGTTCTACTACTACGACCCGCAGGAGGAGGTGTATCTGTCGCTGAAGGAAGCTCAGCTCATCTCCAAACAGAAGCAGGAGACCGAATCCTCCACGTAGCGAGGCTGCTGCGCCCGGCTTGTTGCTGTCGCTGATGGTACGTGGTGGTACGTGGGTGCTGATGGTGCTTCTGCTCCGTGTGCCATGCCGGGGGGGTCCAACCTAAATCACTCTGTTCCCTCTGATTGCAAAAAAAACCCACAAAACCCTCCCGGAGAAGTCATAGAATCACAGAATGGTTAGAGTTGGAAGGGACCTTAAAGATCATCTTGTTCTAACCCCCCTGCCCTGGGCAGGGACACCTCCCACCAGACCAGGTTGCTCAAAGCTCCATCCAACCTGGCCTTGAACCCCTCCAGGGATGGGGCAGCCACAGCTTCTCTGGCCAACCTGGGCCAGGCTCTCACCACCCTCACAGTAAAGGATTTATTTCTGGTATCTAACCTAAATCTCCCCTCTTTCAATTTAAAACCATCATCCCTTGTCCTGTCACTGCACTTCCTGACAGAGTCCCTCCCCAGCTCTCCTGTAGCCCCTGCAGATACTGGAAGGGGCTCTAAGGTCTCCCTGGAACCTTCTCTTCTCCAGGCTGCACAACCCCAACTCTCTCAGCCTGTCCTCACAGCAGAGGGGCTCCATCCCTCTGATCATCTTCGTGGCCTCCTCTGGACCCTTTCCAACAGCTCCATGTCCTTTCTATGTTGAGGACCCCAAAGCTGGACACAGAGCTCCAGGTGGGGTCTCACCAGAGCAGCGGGATACAGTCCCCCCCTCACCCTGGTGGCCACGCTTCTCTTGATGCAGCCCAGGATGGGGTTGGCGTTCTGGGCTGCCAGCGCGCGTTGCCGGCTCGTGTGGAGCTTCTCATCCACGAGCACTTCCCAAGTCCTTCTCCTCGGGGCTGCTCTCCAGCCATCACAGTCGTGGTTGTTCACTCCGTGGTCTTTTCCCACTGCCTGGCTGTTTTCAGGGAGGGGAACAAGGCTCCTGCTGCTTTCTCCTGCATGTTTGTGCCCACACAAGCCTGGGCTCGCTCTGGTGCCGAAGCGGCTGCCGTCGGGGGGGCAGATCCGGCGGGATTTTTGATCCCTCTCCCTTCTCTCTTCCCCGTTAGGAATTTGGTTGTCGCCATCCTGTAGCCGGAGTCAGGCTGTGGTGGGAAGGAGGCGGCGCGAGGGCGAAGCCGGTTTCTCTGCGCTGCCGCTTCTGCTCTCTCAAGCTCTTTTTTGTACAGAGAAAAGAGGGTTCAAGACTCCGGAGAAGCACAGCGGAACGGGAACCAGAGCCTCGGCTCCTGCCCGAGGGAGAGGGCTCTGGGAGGCAGCTGAGCCCGGCTCGCGGACTCCGTGCGGAACAAAGAATGTCATGGCACTATTTACAATTTTTTGAAAGTTTTATTTTTTGATGTCGTCTTTTTTTTTTTTTAATTTTAAATTTTTTTTTTTTGGTTCGTTTTGGTTTGTTTTCGGCATGAGAAATCCTGTCTTATGATCAGCTGAATTTTATTATCCCCTCCCTTGGAAAAACTCCAGGTAGGGGGAGTGAGAGAGAGAGAAGGGGACTCTCTTGGAAGATCGTCTGCTCCGGGCGTTATGGCCAGACTCTTCTTTGGCCCTCACCGGGAGGGGATGCAGCCGGGGAGCTGCTCGGAGGCAGCCCGAGCCCGAACCCCGTGCAGCTCCGTGGAATAAACCCTGGGAACACGGAGCCCTGAAGGCAGCTACCCTGTTCTCTAGGGTCTGGGAGAAGAGGAGCTGAACCTCGTCTTGGGCAGCTGAGCTTCTGCAACTGGATTTGCAGGGTGGTCCTGTATGATGTTTAAGTTGGGTCCAAGGAAGGAATTGGGATGTCCTGGAGCTTTCTGCCAAAGGGAACGGTTCCTGCTGGACGGGGGAGCCAGGGCTGCTCCTCTGAGGAGGTGTTTTTCCCTTAGCAAACACTGGAAGATGTCGCTGAGCCCCCTGTGATGAGTGGAAGGAGGGTGGCCAAGCCGTTGCTGTGACTGTCGCAGCCGTCCATGGACCAAAGGTACTTGCTGCCCTGATCTCAGTCCCGTGGAGCCGTGGGACGTGCACTTTTAGCCTTTCTCTGGCTGCGTCCAGAAGCTGTGAATGAAGTGGTTTCCTCTGGAGCTGTGAAGGATCCTCACCGGGAGTCGCTGGGGCATTAAAAGGCATCTTTGGGGTGTCTTGGAGCAAGAAACGGATAACTGAGGGTTCTTCTGGAACGGCATCTCATCTCTTGGAGCTTCCTTGCTGCTTCCTCCCCTTCCTGGGACATCCATGGAACCACCAGCAGTTTGGAAATGGTAAAGCCAAGAGAGGTGGTGGCTCTCACTGTGTTTCTGGGCTTGGCACTGGCTGAAATACCCCAAACCCACCCCTTCAAATCCTGGTCTGCTCTTTCCTCTGCTGCAGCAAAGAGTTTGCATTTCGTGGGGAGGTTTAAAATTTGCCCGAAGTGATGCTGAGACGTCCGGAGAAGCATCTTTCCTCCTGGATTTAACTGAGTGAATGTTCCTGTGCTCTCAGCCCGGGTGAAGGAAACGCTCTGTCCTGCAAATGTGGTCTGAAAAACACGATGCTGTGTGTGATCCGAGTCCCCAGATGGGAGATCTGTCCCCTGTGACCTGGCTGCCCTCGCTCAGGAGCTGCTGGGACTCTGGTCTTGCCCTGCAGAATGATCTGTGCCCCTGAATTGGTCACACTCGTGCAGGATCTTGAAGCAGCCTGGAAAAAAAACCTCTGATTTTCTGCCTCTGCCAAGCGATGCTCCGAAGGGTGCTAATGAATCCCACCCTAACCCTGTTCCCCAACACTGGGGTCCTCAGCTTTGGTCCTGGAGAAGAAGGAGGGGTTGTTTGTTTTTTTTTTTTTTTTGTTTAAAAAAAAAAAAAAAAACCGATTTGGCTTCCAAGTGAAACTTAATAACTAAGCTTCAAAAGTCTGTAGAAATACCTCATGGGACACTACTCACTACTGACTCTGCGTTGTCTGGATGGAGGAGCTGCCCCCAGCCGTGCTGAAACAGCAGCATATCCTCACCCTCGGTGACACTGGAGCTCATCGAGTGCAGGGGACAGGCTGCCCTGTCCCCTCCCTGCAGGGACCGGCGTTTGTCCCTCCGCAGCCACGTGCCCTCCCCTCGGCCGTGGACCTCGGGCACCCGGTTATCAGCGGAGCCTGCAAATGAATTAAACTGCTTCCATGACAAACGCACAGCCCGGTGAGCGAATGTCGGGGAGGGGGGGACAAAAGCCATCTGTGCTGGTACAGGTGACACTGGAACATCCGCTCGCATCCCGGCTCTCCGCCTGCTGAGGATTTACACCTTCCAACTTATCCATACGCTGGAAAGGGGAATCTTCCCTGAAACCAAGCCTGGTCTGATGCCCGGAGTGTCCAGCCAGGAACGGTGTCCCCGGCGCTCCTGTCCCTTCTCAAGCTTCTCTCCAAAAGAAGACCCCGGAGGCGAGGATTCGGTGGCGTGGGGATGAGTGATGGCCTGTGGGGTGTGTGGAACGGGGGAGCTGTGAGTTTCCCCTTGCCAGAGCCAGGGAGAAGCTGGTCCTCTCCCCAGCATCGTGGCAATAGCAGCATCTTCACTCCTTCCTTCCCAGTTTGGGATGGAGAGGGGCGGGTTAGACTGGGAAGGGAGAGCCCACCAGGGGAAGCGGGTGCTGGGGATCGGTGCAGAGCCCATCCTGCCCCCGTGCTGGGCTTGCCTGGGGTGAAAACGCACAACCCTGCTCTGTGGTGGGTTGGGAGAGTCTGTCCTGCTCCTTTCTGTCCCCTGTGTCCCCCCCCAGGTCCCCAGGAGGCGGATGGGGGGAGGCTCTGTGGCATTCAGAGCTGTTGAAGCAGCAGCCAGACTTTAGGGACAATACTTGAATCAGATGAGTTTGGTCGGCTGTCCCTGCCCTCGGGAGGGTTTCTCCCACCAACTTGCTGGTGCTTCTGCTGTTACTTGAACCCTGTGTGTGGTGGGGGCAACCCCCCCTCCCCAAATGAAGCCTTCGGCCAGGCTTCGGGTCTGTCTGCAGCAGCTGAAATGAGGGAGAAGATGTTCTCTGAGGTGTTGGGGAGGGGATGGTGTGACACCAGCGTGTCCTGCTGGCGTGTTTTGGTGTCACCTGTAGCTGCAGGAGACCCTCCTGTCGGTCTGTCCCACGGGAGTGGTGGGGACAGCTCTGCCATGGAGGTGGCAGATGCTCCTCAGCCTTCCCAAGCTCCAGCTCCACCTCTCCATGCTCCACCAGGGGCAGGGGACCAGCCTGGGGCCAGTAGCGCTGGATGAGATCCCAAGGTTAACTGTAGTTGCAGCCTTCCCTTGAAATCCCATAAAAATAAAGCTATTCCTAGAGTTCCTTTACATCTCGGTGGAAGGGAAGGACTTGATCTACTCTTTGGGCATGGAAAAGGTCCAGAGATTTTATTTCCAGGCTGGAGGGGGGGGGGATGGTCTTAGTGGACATGGGTGAGGTCTCAAAGAGGTGGCTCTGTCCTGTTTTGCCATTGAATCCCTGTTTGGGGAGGGGACACCTCATGGTTTTGTCCTGCCTGGAATGGTACTTCAGGTTGGTTCTGGAGGTTGCTCTCGTCCTGCTGATTTGGAAAAAAAAAATAATTTTATAGCCTCCTTTATCCAACCTTGAATTCTGCAGAGTGTCCTCCTCCCTCCATCGGCCACCGGAGGCAGAGGAACGGTGAAACGGAGCGTAAAAACTACCAAAGCGCAGAAAGGACACGTGGAAAAGCTCTTTTTTTTTTCCTTTTTTTTGGCTGGAGATGGTGTTTTTTTCAGCAGGATGGGTGCAGCCCTCGGCCCAGCGTGTGGGGTTGGTAGGACCCGCTCCTCTTCCTCCTTTTGGCGGGGGGGAGGAGGACCTGGTTCCCTCCTGCAGCGGGAAATTCAGATAAACCAGGATGATTTTCTCACATGGAAGTTTTTGGCTGGGCATCGACCTTCTTGGGGCTAAAAGAAGGGGGGAAAAAAGTCATCCTTAGCTTGGTTTGGGTGGGAAGGACCTCAGCCCCTCGTGTGAGAGGGATCTGGGGGTTCTGGAAGCACCGGGCGTGTGGCACTCACATATGTGGCCAGTTTTAGAACCCTAAAAGTGTTTTTTAACCCCAGAAGTGTTTTTAAGAGGGACCCGTGTCACCGTGCGTGTGCCTGGAGGAGCGTGTGGGTGCAGGGAGACGTGTCCCGGCCATGCTGCTTGGGGCTGAGGTCTTGCCTGGGGGCGTTTTGGGGAGAAAACCACCAATTTTGGAAAAGGAAGGATCTTCCTTCTCCTGGTGGGATGGGAAGTGCCCGTTGGCCTTTGCTCTTGGCGGGTACCGTCTGCTCTTGGGATGATTTTAACCCCAACATCGGCCATCGGGTCCCAGCCTGAGCCTTTGGAGGCTCCTTGAACATCCCCCAAAACCCCTCGCCTTTCAGGGATGGGGGGGATTTATCAGCAGCCCCCCCCAGTGCCCCCCTCCCCAGCCCCTCGCTCCCTATCCAGAGTCTTCCAGGTCAGTCGGGGGCAGGTGGGACCCCCCCTCCCACCAGCCCTAGGATTTTGGGGGTCCTGGCAGAACCCCCCTCTCCACATCCCCTGGGATTTTGGGGGTCCCGGCGGAACTCACTCCCCACCTCCCCCTGGGATTTTGGGGGTCCTGGCTCTGCTGCCTCCCACCGTGCCTCCAGCTGAAAAAAGCACAACCAGTGCCCCCCCCGCCCCCCCCGGGGTGCTCCCCACCCCAGCCAGGGCTTTACCCCCAAAATCACTGATGGGCAGCGAATTACACTGGATCCAGACTTGCCTTTAGAGAAGGAAGGAGCAGATTTTGGCAGCTCAGCACCAGGACTGTTGAACCACCCTTTGGTAGAAATGCAGCTTTGCTTAATTTTTTTTTTATTTTTTATTTTATTTTCCTTTTTTTTTTTTTTGGTGTGTGCTTAATTTATTAAAATAGTTGCTGTATAATTTATTTTCATAAACTATATTAAAAAGTTACTAAATNAACAGACTTGCAGGCCAATCTTTCAGAAGAGAAAAAAGAAAAGAAAATGTTTTTGATATAAACACAACAAAATGCACTTTTGGGTGTGTTTGGTTATTTTTGGGGGGGGGTGGGGAGGGGGGAGCCTGGCTGTACCTGTGGGTTTGTCTGTATATATTGTATTAATAGGCATGTTTGGCCTCTCGTGCGGAGCCGTTAGTAACTGCTGCAGGTCCTGTTGGGGGAAGCTGGCGTGAAGTTCCCTTTCTTTTTTATTTTTTGAATTTTTAATTATTTTTTTTTTCTCCTTTTTCTTTCGTGAAGCCGTCAGTGAGGGAGAGCTGATTTCTGTGTTTGTAACTCCTTTCTATCGTCGTTTGGGACTGATGGTTTCGGGGGTTTGGTTTGGGTCGTTTGGTTTGGTTTTCAGTTTGTTTCTTTTTTCTGTTGTCGGAGGGGGGTGGGAAGGGAAGAGAGTTGGGGGTTTGAAATAAAATCATTTGGAAATTGTTTTATGTGCTGTGTGAGTCTGGAGATGCTCCACCCACCCCCACCCCCAGGGGTTTGGGGTATGACCTGGGGGGTGCTTTGCCCCCCTACACCCCTTGCAGCATCCCTGTAAGGAGGTGGGGACATGGGAGATGGGATGGGGACTGGACCCGGGAGCTGGGATGCAGGGGATGGGATGGGGACCCAGGAGATGGGGATGCAGGAACTGGGGACACAGGAGATGGGGTTGTAGAAGATGGGATGGGGACCCAGGAAATGGGATGGGGACCCAGGGGATGGGGAGGGGACGCAGGAGATGGGGACCTAGGAGCTGGGGATGCAGGGGATGGGGAGGGGACCCAGGAAATGGGGATGGGGATGCAGGACCGGGATGGGTACGCAGGGGATGGGGACCAAGGAGCTGGGGGTGCAGGAGGTGGGATGGGGACCCAGGGGATGGGGACCCAGGGGATGGGGACCCAGGGGATGGGGAGGGGACACAGGAGATGGGATGGGGACACAGGGGATGGGGATGCAGGAGATGGGATGGGGATGCAGGAAATGGGGAGAGGGATCCAGGGGCTGGGATGGGGAGCCTAAAGGATGAAGACCCAGGAGATGGGGCAGCCCAAGGCATGGGGACCCCCGGGGTCCAGCTCCAGCCCCCCAACTTGCCCTTTTCTCCCCTCCCCAGCCCCTTCCCCGCCTGCGGGAGCCACGTGGGGTGCTCCCCCCGCTCTGCTCTGCATCGAGGTGCTTTGAACACCCCCGAGTTTGGCAGATCAAAGGCTGCAGAGCGACAGAATGGGGCTGAGGCGGGTGGCACGCAGCCCCCCCGCCACCGCTGCGCACATCTGGGGGGGGGCTCCCAGCCCTGGGAAGGGGGGATGCGTCTCCCCTTCTCCTCCTCCTCCGTCACCATCTGTGGGGCAGCAAGGGGGTGTTGGGGGGCAGCGGGGTTGGGGACCCCCGTTCCCCCTCCCCCCCCCCTCCACCACGGTGGTGGCCCCGGGGCTGGCCCCGCTCTCTGCCCCAGTGGCCCGGCCGTGGGCACGGTCCCCAGGACAGGGCTCTGCGTGGGGACAAAGGCCCCATTGATGGGGCCAGACGGACACTCCAGGCGGGATCCGACATCTGGGGCCTCCTGGGAATTTTTCCCTCGGCTGGTTCGAGCCCCGGGGGGGCTGGAATCCGGGGATGCTGAGCACCCCCCTACCCACCCCCCCTTCATTGTCTGCCCGCAGGCGGGATGCTCCCGGCAGAGGAGGGGAGCTTTTGGGGTTCACCCAGCTCTGGGGAGGAGGGTTGTGCCGGGAGGTGCTGCAGCCGGGGATGGGGGCACCCCAGGACTCGCCCTCCACACGGAGGGTGCCCCCGAGGGTGTGGGGAGCCCCGGGGCAAGGATGGGGCACCCCCTCGGTGCCCTCTCCCCCCCCCCCAACCCTATAAAGCCCCTTTGTCCGGCCGCCTCCCAGCCGCCCTGGAAAAGCCCCAACATGGCTGCGCTGCGCA
>QJSC01014440.1:0-10591 GCA_003697955.1 Calidris pygmaea
AAAAAAGAATATGCTAATAATTTTGTGATTTGGGCAAGGAAGGTATGTTAATGTTAACCAATGAGTAAATGCCTAATGTTTTAGAACTAGCCAATTAGTAGAAGACACGCTGTCCTTGCTATAGATATAAGGAACCTAAGAAATCCTAATAAATCGACATCTTGCTTGCATCAAGCTGCGTCCTGTCTCTCAATCGCGGCAGGTCACTGCAAGTTTTGGGGTCTATGGCCACTGAAGACCACCAGAGGGACCACCAAGACTTGACCATGCATGCATTCTATAGGAGGGGACTATGTAAATGAATTCCAAGAATTTAAGTGAATATGTATAACCATTCCAGGAAATCAAAATGCATATGTATGTGATAGCCTAACAAAAGATGTGTTTTGTATAACATACGGTATGCACGCTAGGAGGAGTGATCCCCCGTGCATCCAGTAATAAAGAATGCCTGCCTTCTAAAACTTCAAACAGATGGTGTTACGTTCCCTCCAATGATGCAGATGTTATGTGACCAGATTTGCACCAGACACATGATGGGGGAACCAAAATTTTGGGTAAATGCTAGAGGCGCTTCCAGTCATTTGACAAGAAAGAGAGAACATGACTTTGCAGTACTTCCATAAGATGTTACATGACCTGTCTTTACTGTAACATTTTTCACAACTATTATCATTATCAGGCATTAGCAAGGGTAAGCACAATGCAGATGCTATGACCATACTGTCTGTGACATGTGAGACTAGAATCTCAGGACAGCTCAGCACTTGGTCAAAGACACAGACAAGTAAGAGGTAAGCAGCACATGAGGAAAGAGCAGCCCAGGTGTGTTCAAAACTTTCCCAAACTCTAAACTTGATAACAAATTGGAAACTAAAAACCCCCAGCACTTTTACCAGAAAAAACTGAACTAGTACCTTTTGGAAAGGCACAGCAATAGTTGCAGATACACCTGCAGTGTGTTTAACATTCATTGGCAATAAAAGTTCTGGACTGAGAGAAGGTGAAAGCTGAAGTTCTGCCATGTTGATCCTCTGTAATGAAAATAGATTTCCTTTCACCTTGCAGAGCAGCAGCACAAATGGGGCTTACCCACACCCTAGCAGTCAGAACTGTCTTACCAACATGCAATCACTTTGGAAAACAAGTAGCTTCGGGAAAGAAAGGATAGGAAGATTTTTCCACAATGTTTGGGAATGTTTGGCATGCAGAAAACTGCAGCTGGCTGCCTTCCAGCCTGCCTGGGAGCCAGTGCACAGAACTGCAGATTCTGTTGATATCCTCCAAATGAATTAATTATGCTGCTGCTTTAAGTGTTTTTCATCATCCTTGTCCAAAGCAAGAGATAGACAGGAGGGGCCTTTTTTTGCTCCCTTCAAAGCCAGTGGCAGGTTTCCCTTCAACAGAAAACTGTCAGGATCTGTACTGACCAAATAGTTTTGCATTTCTGCAGCTGACTGCATTTCCATAAAAGCGCTTGATCTGAGTCACGGTTCACAGCCAGAATCCTGTGGCTCCATGAGGACAGATTTTGGACCTGGAGCTGGTACTGGTGCAGATGATGCTCCTTCACTTAGTGTCATTCTCCATAGAGAACCTTGGGTGTCCTATTGGTGGCAATGCCCTCCCTGTTGCCTGTGGGACTATGCCTTCCCCCAAAGTCACATCTTGCCTCTTCTTGTTGTGATGAAAAGAGAGAGACTTAGGTTTAAACTAACAATTTATTTGAACTTCACTCACAGGTCCAATATACCACTATTTCAGGTTTTATGGATACAACAGAGGAATGCACTATTGCAATTTAAAAAGCAATTAACAGGATACATTATTACAACCTACAAGTGATTCCTGGAATGTACTAAAACAAACCTCAGGTGTACTAGATATTAATACCTTAAAAGAGTCCACTAATCATGATCTTAAAGCATGCCAAATACCATACATATGTTTCTTAATCACTTGCCCTCTCTCTCTGGTAAGGCCTTGTAATCCCTGGGAAGTTACCTTGTATGGTGTCCTGGGAAAGGAGGGAAGGATCTCCTACAGGCCAGCTGTATCATTTGAAAAGACTCCCCATTTTTCTACCCAAACCTTATTGTTTTTATTTCCTGATTTGATGGGTGGGCAGGATTGTGCCTGAGCAGATTATACTATCTGGAATGTTTATCTCTGGTGGTATGATGGCCCCTTAATCTGTATTGCTAATTTTGTGATGTCTAGTACACAAAGTTACTGAATAGTGGTGGAATGGGACTCAGGGCATTTTGTTTGTTAAGGGATTATTCAAGGTTCCATTCAGGTTTCGGTTCTTAGTATGATGCAGTGTTCAGGCAACCCAGGGCTAAGCCGTTTCCGCAGAGTGCCTTTGTGCTCCCAAACCTGTTTAGCCAACACTGACTGTATTAACACTTTGTCAGGTCAGGAGAGATCACCAGGGTGGATTTTCTTTCTTGCAGTCCTCTCAATTCTGGTCCTGCAACACAATGTTGCCTTGCAGGGGTTGCTACCACAGTGTCCTTGGTGATGGGTCCCTGCTCTGGTTCTGGTGCCACAAGCAATGATTCCAGTGGGTGCAGTTTGAGAGATGTGTTCCTTGAGCTGCACTCCCTAAGGAGGCAAACAATTCCCACACCACGTGCACCTGGAATGAGTTATCCTCAGGCAGAAAGGACACTGGTTATGTTAACCAGAAAAAGAAACTTCAGCCTTGAACACTGCTCACTACGGCTGTAAGCACAAACTGGTTCATCCTGATATGCAAGATGTATGCATGCTCCTGTGTTTCCTCTCTGCTTGTGGCAGGACTGATCAAGAAAAAAGTTGTACAGGTAAGTAAAGAAGAATGCCTTTAAAACATCTACAAGCTTTTGGGGGCAGTCTGTTTTCAAAGTAACAGTCTGGACCTGGTTCCTGTCTCACTGCCATTGGCAAGTAAGATGGAAGCAATGGAAAGGGATCACACTCCATTTTTAGGCTCAAAAGCATTAAGAGGAACATGGCACTGAAGTTAAAAATAATATCTGATATCTTCCTCCAGGAGATGCATGCTTTCCTCCAGGGAGGCCAAATTTGAACAGGCACAAAGAAATGTTTACATAACAAGAAGCCACATAGAATCATAGAATCATAGAACGGTTTGGGTTGGAAGGAACCTTAAAGATAATCTAGTTCCAACCCCCCTGCCCTGGGCAGGGGCACTGCCCACTAGATCAGGTTGCCCAAATCCCTATCCAGCCTGGCCTTTAACACCTCCAAGGATGAGGCATCCACAACCTCCCTGGGCAACCTGTTCCAGTGTCTCACCACCCTCACTGTAAAGAATTTCTTTCTAGTATCTCATCTAAATCTCCCCTCTTCCAGTTTAAAACCATTACCCCTTGTCCTATCACTACACTTCCTGACAAAGAGCCCCTATCCGGCTCTCCTGTAGGCTCCCTTCAGATATTGCAAGGCTGCTACAAGGTCTTCCTGGGAGCCTTCTCTTCTCCAGGCTGAACAACCCCAGCTCTATCAGCCTGTCCTCATAGGAGAGGTGCTCCATCCCTCTGATCATCTTCGTGGCCCTCTGCTGGACCCGATCCAGCAGATCCATGTCCTTCCTGTGCTGAGGACTCCAAAGCTGGACACAGTACTCCAGGTGGGGTCTCACGAGTGCAGAGTAGAGAGGCAGAATCACCTCCCGTGACCTGCTGGCCACGCTTCTCTTGATGCAGCCCAGGATGAAGTTGGCTTTCTGGGCTGCCAGTGCACATTGCCAGCTCATGTTGAGCTTCTCATCCACCAACACCCCCAAGTCCTTCTCCTCAGGGCTGCTTTCTAGCCATTCTCTGCCCAACCTGTATTTGTGCCTGGGATTGCCACATCCCATGTGCAGGACCCTGCACTTGGCTTGGTTGAACTTCATGAGGTTTGCACGAGCTCACCTCTCAAGCCTGTCCGGGTCCCTCTGTATGGCATCCCTTCCCTCCAGCGTGTCGACCGCACCACCAAGCTTGGTGTCATCGGCAAACTTGCTGAGGGTGCACTCTATCCCACTGTCCATGTCTCCAACAAAGATGTTGAACAACACTGGTCCCAGTACTGACCCCTGAGGAACACCACTCGTCACTGGCCGCCACTTGGACATTGAGCCATTGACCACAACCCTTTGGGTGTGGCCATCCAGCCAGCTCCTTATCCACCGAGTGGTCCTTCCATCGAATCCATTAGTTTCCAATTTTGAGACCAGGATGTCATGCGGGACAGTGTCGAACGCTTTGCACAAATCCAGGTAGATGACATCTGTTGCTCTGCCCTTGTCCACCAAACATGTGGCAGTATCATAAAAGGCCACCAAATTTGTCAGGCACGATTTGCCCTTGGTGAAGCCATGTTGGCTGTCTCCAATCACCTCCTTATTTTCCATGTACCTTAGCAGAGATTCCAGGAGGATCTGCTCCATGATCTTGCCAGGCACAGAGGTGAGACTGACTGGCCTATAGTTCCCTGGGTCTTCTTTTTTCCCTTTTTTGAATATCAGGGTTATGTTCCCCTTTTTCCAGTCTGCAGGAACTTCGCCAGACTGCCATGATTTCTCAAATATGATGGAAAGCAGCTTAGCAACTTTGTCTGCCAGCTCCCTCGGACCCGTGGATGATTTTCACTGAATTTCACTGAATTTTTAGAGTTGGAAGGGACCATAGAGAACATCTAGTCCAACTCCACTGCTAAAGCAGGATTGCCTAGAGCACGTTACTCAGGACTGCATCCAGGTGGGTCTTGAAAATCTCCAAAGAAGGGGACTCCACAACCTCCCTGGGCAGCCTGTTCCAGTGCTCCGTCACCCTCACCATAAAGAAGTTTTTTCTCATATTTGAGTGGAACCTCCTATGTTTCAACTTGTGCCCGTTGCCCCTCGTCCTCTTACTAGCAATCACTGAAAAGAGTCTGGCTCCCTCCTCCTTCAACCCACCCTTGAGATACTTATAAGCATTGATAAGGTCTCCCCTCAGCCTTCTCTTCTCCAGACTAAAGAGTCCCAGCTCTCTCAGCCTTTCATCATAAGGGAGATGCTCCAATCCTTGAATCATCTTTGTTGCCCTTCACTGGACTCTTTCCAGTAGCTCCTTGTCCCTCTTGAACTGGGGAGCCCAGAACTGGATGCGGTATTCCAGTTGTGGCCTCACCAGTGCAGAGTAGAGGGGGAGAATGACTTCCCTTGACCTGCTGGCCACACTCTTCCCTATGCAGCCCAGGATTCCGTTGGCCTTCCTGGCCACAAGAGCACACTGCTTGCTCATTGTCATTTTGCTGTCTACCAGGACTCCCAGATCTTTCTCTTTGGAACTTGTCTCCAGCAGGTCCATGCCTAACCTGTATTGGTGCCTGACATTCTTCTTCCCCAGGTGCAGGACCCTACACTTTTCCCTGTTGAACCTCATGAGGTTCTTCCTTGCCCAGCCCTCCAGCCTGTCCAGGTCTCGCTGGATGGCAGCATGGCCCTCCGGGGTGTCAGCCACCCCTCCCAGTTTGGTATCATCAGCAACCTTGCTGAGGATACACTCTGTCCCCTCGTCCAGGTCACTGATGAATATATTGAACAGCACTGGACCAAGTATTGACCCCTGGGGGACACCACTGGTTACAGGTCTCCAGCTTGAACCTGCTCCATTAATCATTACCCTTTGGGTCCTGTCACACAGCCAGTTCTCAATCCACCTCACTGTCCCCTCATCCAGCCCATACTGCCTTAGTTTCCCAATGAGGATGTTATGGGAGACAGTGTCAAAAGCCTTGCTGAAGTCAAGGTAGATGACATCTGCTGCTCTCCCCTCATCCAACCAACCAGTTATAGCATCATAGAAGGCTATCAGATTGGTCAAACATGAATTACCCTTGGTAAACCCATGTTGCCCACTTCCAATAACCCCCCGCTCTTCAACTTGTTTGGAGATTTCATCAGGTCCCATGGACTTATGCACCTTCAGGTTCCTTAAAAGGTCTTGAACCTGATCTTCTTGTACTGTGGGCGGTTCTTCATTTGCAGAGCCCTTGTTTTTGCCTTCCGTGACTTGGGTAGTGTGGTTAGAGCCCTTGCTGGTGAAGACTGAGGTAAAGAAGTTGTTCAGAAGCTCAGCCTTATCCATATCTTGGGTGGCCAGGTCTCCCGTTTCCTTCCGGAGAGGGCCCACAACTTCCCTAGTCTTGCCTTTGTCCCTGACATATCTGTAGAAGTTTTTCTTATTGTCTTTGATGTCCCTGGCTAGATATAGTTCTGCCTGGGCTTTCGCTTGCCTGATCTTGTTCCTGACCACTCAGACCATTTCTCTGTATTCTGCCCATTCTACCCATCTCTGCTTCCACCCTCTATAGGCCTCCTTTTTGGTCCTGAGCTTGTCCAGCAGTTCCTTATTCATCCACGCAGGCCTGCTGGCTATTTTGCCTGACTACTTCTTTTTTGGGACGCACCTCTCCTGAGCTTGGAGGAGGAGATCCTTGAATGCCAACCAGCCCTCTTGGGGCCTTCTCCCCTCCAGTTCTTTTTCCCATGCTATCCTCCCAATCAGATCTCTCAGGAGACCAAAGTCTGCTCTTCTGAAGTCCAGGGTAGCGAGCTTGCTGCACACCCTCCTCGCTGCCCTATGAATCTTGAACTCCACCATTTCATGATCACTGCAGCCAAGGCTACCCTTGAACTTGACATTCCCCACCATCCCCTCCTTGTTAGTAAGGACAAGGTCCAGTACGGCTCCTTTCCTCATTGGCTCCTCGATCATTTGAAGAAGAAAGTTATCATCAACGCATTCAAAGAACTTTCTGGATTTCTTGTGTCCTGCTGTGTTGTCCTTCCATACATATATACACTGTACATGAGATCTGTAGGGCAGAGTCGAATTGGCAGTGATTTTTCTGGCTAGCACTCCTCAAGCAAATAAACCACAGGGCTTTGAGAGAACATCAGAGATACACATTAATGCTTAAGGCATTCAGATGAGAGCAGAAATAAGTCTTTTGGAGCTATTCCATATCTGAACAAGAGGCAAAGTAGTCAAGTTTGCAAGATTCTTGTGTGCACAGAACTAATAAACATAATCAGGAAGCAGGAGGCCCTGTATTACAGAATGATATGGTGTTGGAAGGGACCTCTGGAGATTATCTAGTCCAACCCCCTGCCAAAGCAGGTCCTCCTAGAGCAGGTTGCACAAGAACATGTCCAGGTGGGTTTTGAATGTCTCCAGAGAAGGAGACTCCAGCACCTCCCTGGGCAGCCTGTTCCAGGGCTCTGCCACCCTCAAAGTAAAGAAGTTCCTCCTCATGTTTAGATGGAACTTCCTATGTTCAAGTTTGTGCCCATTTCCTCTTGTCCTATCCCTGGGCACCACTGAAAAAAGAATGGCCCCATCCTCTTGACACCTACCCTATAAGTATTTATAAGCATTGATCAGATCCCCCTCAGTCTTCTCTTCTCCAGACTAAAAAGACTCAAGTCCCTCAGCCTTTCCTCAAAAGAGAGATGCTCCAGGCCCCTAATCATCTTTGTGGTCCTCTGCTGCACCCTCTCCAGCAGTTGCCTGTCCTTCTTGAACTGGGGAGCCCAGAACTGGACACAGTACTCCAGATGGGGCCTCACCAGGGCAGAGTAGAGGGGCAGGATGACCTCCCTCGACCTGCTGGCCATGCTCTTCTTGATGCACCCCAGGATGCCATTGGCCTTCTTGGCCACAAGGGCACATTGTTGGCTCATGGTCATCCTATTGTCCACCAGGACTCCCAGGTCTTTTTCCACAGAGCTGCTCTCCAGCAGGTCAGCTCCCTACCTGTACTCGTGCAGGGGGTTATTCCTCCCCAGGTGCAGCACCCTACACTTGCCCTTGTTGAATTTCATCAGGTTCCTCTCTGCCCAACTCTCCAGCTTGTCCAGGTCTCGCTGTATGGCAGCACAGCCTTCCGGTGTGTCAGCCACCCCTCCCAGTTTTGTGTCATCAGCAAACTTGCTGAGGGTACATTCCATCCCTTCATCCAGGTCATTGATGAATATATTGAAGAGGACTGGAC
Source organism: Calidris pygmaea (assembly GCA_003697955.1). NCBI lineage: Eukaryota > Metazoa > Chordata > Aves > Charadriiformes > Scolopacidae > Calidris > Calidris pygmaea. The sequence goes on from QJSC01014440.1 coordinate 8,035, forward strand.
CCAGTACTGACCCCTGGGGAACACCACTTGTTCTGGACCTCCAACTAGATTCTGTGCCACATATCATGACCCCCTGAGCTCTGTCTTTTAGCCAGTTTTCAATCCACCTCACTGTCCATTCATCTCACCCACACTTCCTAAGCTTCCTAAGCTTATGTGTTTACACAATACATGTCATACGTATTGCTTTATACCATGATGTTATAAATCATTCGTTTGTATCTGCAGTCTGACATACTTTAAAACAATCAGCAAAGGACAGCATTGCAAACCAACTTGTAACTTCTGATTCTCTAAGCTTTCAGGGACCACTCTTTTGGTCTATATCGTTACTGTTTGTCCTTTTAAAAAAGATGTGGCAATATAGCAAGTATCAAAGAAGTAAAAAAGGAACACAGACAAAGCAGTAGCTTAACTGTGTCCATCCTTTCTTGAAGAACTGGTGTTAGATATCTGCAGCCTGGATGATAAAGCACTGCACCTTTACCCTTCCTTCCTTAACATTATGCAACTTGCAGTGTTAACTAATCGTCTTGCACACTTCTGCAGACTGCAGTCCCAGACCATTCCTCTGATTGCTTATACCTAATAAAATATATATAGATTCTCTTTCTTCCCTGTCCTATAGTTTAAAAATGGCAAGTGGCAACTCAATTTTATTTTGCTTTTTATCCAAAATTTCACACAACTTTACAGACAGTTTTTAAACCTCACAATCCTCAAACAAAAAACATGTGTCTGTGCGCTTTGTCAAGAAGGAAACAGAAGAACAGAGAGATTAAATGACCTATTGACAAGCATACCAGAAAAGTAGTGGCAGCTTCTGGAATGAAACAAGTATAAAAAGTCCTATCTCACCATTTCTTTTATCAGGCATTGTACTATAGAGTCTTCATCACTGTTCTTGTAATGTTATGCATAGTAGTGTATAACAACTTCCACTGATGCTCTATCATTAGCAACTTCATTACTTAATATTTTCTGTTTCTGCAGATGGGATAATGTTGCTATAAATTTTTTTCAGTGTAAATTATTCCCAGCCTATAACAATTACCTGTAAAATCTGGATGTGATTCTTAAGCATTTGATGCCTTGAAAACAGTATATCTTCAAAAAATTGTACTCTACAAGCAAGAATAATTTAGGTTGGGGTTGTTTTTTTTTGATAGATGTCCCAGTTTGAAGTAAAACCGAACCAATTATGCGTTCTGTAATTTTACATTTTAGCTAGGCCTCCTCTAACTCTCTGAAATTAACGGCATATTGTGGAGAAAACTGCTCGTTCTCAGAGTGATAAGACCAATGTTTGTGCTACATGCCAAGGAATGGTATCCAGAGAGGCCCTTGCTTATATTTATTGCTATAACAACCAAGGTCAGCCAATTTTCATCATTTGCCCCTTAGAGGGTCGGAAACGGAAAAACGTAGAGGGGTCACTTCTGTGGGGAGGAGTGGACAGGACAGGTGACCCCAAACTGACCAACTGGGGTATTCCATCCCATGTGCCCCATGCTCAGTATAAAAGCTGAGGGATGAAAGGGTCAAGGCTCTTCCTTCGATGGCTGACATCCGAAGAGGACTCTGTCTGTTCATCTGCCTTTGATCCCGATGCATGTGTGTATGGGAGCACCCAGCCAAACCGGTTTCAGAGCACAATAGGTGAGATGCAGGGAGTTGTCATCCTACTCAGCTTCATCTCCGCCTTGCCTTGTCTATGCAGAGATAACTTGGGGGGAGCTGATAAACAGCTCAGCCCGGGGTTGTCTTGAGATTGCATACCGAAACCAAATGGAGCCTTATCTCCCTTAACAAACAAAATGCCTTGAGTCCCATACCACCACTATTCCCGTGATTTTGAGTGCAGGCATAATCCTGCACCCCCACAGAATCAGGATATATAAACCGCAAGGTTTGGGGAGAAATGGGGGAAATCTTCTAACGATACAGCTGGCCTGTAGGAGATTCGTCCCCCCCTTGTCCAGGACGCTGTACAGGGTAACTTCCCAGGGATTGAGAGACCTTACCTGAGAGAGAGGGTAAGTGACTAAGAGACATACGTATGGTATATGGCATGCTATTAAGATTATGATTGGTGCACTCTTTTAAGGTATTCATATCTAGCGCGCTTGCGGTTTGTGTTGTTACTTGTCGGAATCATTTGTAGGCTGCAATAGTGTATTCCGCGAATTGCTTTTAAATTGCAATAGTGTAATCGCCTTGTACACATAGAACCTGCAATAGTGACGTATTGGACCTGTGAGTGAAGTCCAAATAAATTGCTAATTTGAACCTCTCAGTGAAGTCCTTTTCCCGTTTCGTCACAATGTGTTCCTGACTCCAGAGCTGGAATCCAGTTCCTACCTGTTGCTGAGTCCAGTCTGGGACTTCCCCAGTGCCTGCTGGGTCGGGACTGTCATCCTGGGAGTTTGATATGGTTTTGTATTTATTGCATCTATTTCCTTATTTTCTTCTTTTTTATTTTAATATTAATTCTTCATTAAAGTAGTTTAGTTCATTCTAAACTTCTAAATCTCCTTATCTCTTCCTCTCCTCTTTC
>QJSC01014441.1:0-10587 GCA_003697955.1 Calidris pygmaea
CTCTCCCAACCAGTGATCTGAACAGGCCAAAGTCCACCCTCCGGAAGTCCAGGGTGGAGGTTTTGCTAACCCCCTTCCTTACCTCACTAAGAATTGAAAACTTGACCATTTCATGATCACTAAGCCCAAGACAGCCTCTGACCACCACATCTCCCACTAGTCCTTCTCTGTTTATGAGCAGTAGGTCTATTGAGGCATCTCCCTGGTAGGCTCACCTTCCAGTTGTGTCAGGAAGTTATCTTCCATACACTCAAGGAACCTCCTAGCCTGCCTGCTCTCTGCTGTGTTATATTTCCAGCAGATGTCTGGCAGGTTGAAGTCCCCAACCAGAACAAGGGCTGGCGATTGCGAGACTTCAGCCATCCGCTTGTAGAATACCTCATCTGCCTGTTCATCCTGGTTGGGTGGTCTATAGCAGACTCCCAGCACAAAATGTCCCTTGTTAGCCTTCCCCTTCATCCTTAGCCATAAACACTCAACTTTATCATCTCTGGAATCTAGCTCTATACAGTCAAAACACTCCCTAATGTACAAAGCCATACCCCCGCCTCTCCTTCCTTGCCTATTCCTTCTGAAGAGCTTGTAGCCATTCATTGCAGCATTCCATTTGTGACCGTCATCAAACCACGTTTCTGTAATGGCAACTACATCATAGCTGTCCTGCTCTACCATGGCTTCCAGCTCATCCTGTTTATTGCCCATGCTATGTGCATTAGTGTACCCATTTCACCCCCATCCTTGGCCCTTTACCCCCAGGCTCATTACCAGCGGGCCTGGTTTTATTCCCTTCCCCCTTCGCTTCTAGTTCAAAGCTCTGTCCATGAGCCTTGCTAACTCTTGGCCTAGTACCCTTTTCCCCTTTCGGGATAGGGTTTTCCCATCATTCTCAAGCAGACCCAGTGTCCTGTAAATCAAGCTATGGTCAGAAAACCCAAAGCCTTGCTGGTAGCACCAGTTATGGAGCCAGGCATTGATCTGTCTGATCTTCTTGTTTATCCATTCATCGGTCCCCAAAACTGGAGGGACAGAGAAGAACACGATTTGTGCTCCCGAACCCTTGACAAGCTGTCCCAAAGCCCTGAAATCTCTCTTCATTGCCCTCAGACTTCTTCTCTCTAGCTCATCATTGTCTATCTGTAAAATCAAAAGGGGGTAATAATCTAAGGGCCGTATCAGGCCAGGAAGCCTCCTGGTTATATCCCTAACATGGGCCCCCAGGAGGCAGCAGACCTCTGCAGCGATGACTGATCAGTATGCAATTGTATGCAATAAGCAGACACAGAAGCAGAAGCAGCAGCACAAGGACAAGCACTAGCACTTTATTCACATACACAAAGCTATATATATAGAGCTAGTTTCTGAGCTGTTTTGCCAAACAGGATGAGAACTCTCATTCTCATGGAATGCAACTGTCTTCAGCCCCATCTTTTTACACACACTCCTCCAGGCGGTTCTCCAGCCTGACCTTCACAGATACACACAAAGTTTTTTTTTCTCTGTCTGGCCAGCTCGAAACAATCTTATTCTTAAAGCAACATAGTCTTATTTTTGATCAAGTTTTGCTTGCTCTGCAACATGCTCAGAAATCTCTCATGCTCAGCCTTAATCAATCTTCCAGATGTTCTGCATGGCCCCAACAATGCATGGAGTCCCAGGGGCACCAGTGGGTCCCTGACCTGGTGGGGACAGACTGGGGCTGGTTTCTCACTCTCCTCCTTCCCCAGCATTAGAAGAAAAGCTAGTCCTGTGTTGCTCAGCCCAGGACAGATGATATGAACTCTGTTGTGTAAAAATACTTATTTGCTGTAATTCAGTCACTTACCTAGCTTGTCACAGAAACAAGCTCACAAGCATCCTGGGTAAGAGATTATGGTGAACTGTTTTTGTTCACTGGGAATTTTATATAACCCTTGTTTTGTAATTTCTGTTATTGTAACACCTATAGTACAAGAATATATGGCATTTTGTTGGGAGACTAGTAAGAGGTCAAACTTCAACAAAGTGCTAAAAATAAAAGCATGGGGAAATGAAAGTTTCCTGAAGGAAAAGTGTAGATATAGAGAAAATGAGAACTCAAATTAATAAAAATAACTCTACTCTCTTGTTTTATACTGGAAAATGTATATAAGCAAGGGACTCTAATTTGAAGAAAAAGCACAAAGCATGTAGCAGCAAGAAGATGTAAGCCATCTCTCCTGTTTGTCTCAGTATCGGATGTGACTGCACTTCCAGTTGGCTGACAGGCTTTCAGTGTGTAGGAGCCAAGTTTAAGAGGAATAAAAATAAAAGAAGCTTTGAGAATGTTCAAGATGCTTCCAACCCTACAGCTTTCCATTTATGCTGACAGTCACCTCTTGTTTTAACAGGATTTTGACTTGTTAGCAGCTGAATCAAGCAAGATGTCATGGTGGTTGAGAAACTGAGCACCTTTAGTCAGCTGGCCCTGGGCAGCAGACATGTCTTTATGTCCCCCATTTCCTACATCTGCCTACATTCAGTTTTATGAGCTCTTTGAATGAATAGTTATTTGAGGTTTTCTGTAAACCTGATGTTGATCTACTGGCCCTCCCAAGTAACCCCAAATCCTATCCATTGTCTCCCTCAGCTTTATTACTACTATAACTGTTTTCTTGAAGCAAAGCCATGCAGGCAACTCTATTCTCACTCAAAAATTAGTCAAATTGGCTGGAATCTTTCAGTTCAACTATTTCATATAATTCATCTTTCTTTGCTGTATCTGAACTAGACCATAAACAGCTCGAGTCAGAGACTGATCTTATATTACTGGGGAGGTATGATGGTATATAGGAAATGATAATTGAATTATTATTTCACTTACTACAATGTGTAAATGCTTTGGAAATGTAAAGGCTTGAACTTTAAGAAGACAGAACAAACATCTGAAAAAGCAAACTTAAAGATTCAAGATTTTGAAATCAGGACAATTTATGCACTCTTAAAACTAATAAAAAGGTACTTTTTGGTCAAATGTGAAGCCTAAGCTATACTACATAAACTTATTCAATGAATATCAGAGCTCTTAACCTTGCTGGCTATTCCAAACATCCCTGGGGTGACATTAGGAGACATATATTTATAAAAAACATTAAAATTTTAAAGACAAGCAAGAGCTATGGTCACTGAAACTGATCCAACTATAAAACAAGAAAGAAAAACTTTTTTGATTTACTACTTACCCATTTTACATCCAGTCTTGTCTCTTTTCAAGGAAATAAGCTCTGAGAGACAGAGAATGGAAAATCAATTTACCTTACCAGCAGTGGACTATGCTGAGTGAATTTATTACAGTGAATTATTACAGTTAAACTACTGTATCCTTCTCACGCAAGATGGATAAATTGTATTAATATGTAATATTTTCACCTGAGCTGATGGGAAGAGGGGCCCAAAGGATGGGGGGGAAGGGCCTTGCTGCTCCATTTCAGACAGTTTGGCAGCCACTGTAAGCAGCTCTTTTTTGAACAAAACAACCTGTTTAGACAAAACCTTATATTTAACAGGGGAAATATAATTTCCCAGTTGGTAAATTTGTATAGAAGTTTTATTGCCTGAATCCAGAAAGCATAGGGAGCCAGGCTCTCCTCAAGTATATTTGTGCTAGTTCAGGTAAAGGCTGAATCGATGTTGAAGTCATCACGAGTGACAGTAGAGCCAATGTTACTGTATTTGGCCTGGTGATAAATTGACAATCAACTGAAAAACCAAGCATTTGCCATTTATTGATGAAAGTATATGTGAGAGTGCCTGCTCCTTAAAGGACATCTGGCCAAAGGAGCCATAACTAAGAACATGCAGAAACAAACCTGAGTGACACCTGATAAGGGAGGTTGTGATAAGAACAAACATGGCCAGAGGGACTAATTGGTAAGGATATGTGGAGTGGTTTTTTTTTTCAGTTGGGAAGATAAGGAAAGGGAGGGAAACAAACACGCAGAGGTATAAAACCTGACTAATTAATTAACAAATACAATAACCAGAAACAGACCTGGCCAGTCACAACAACTGATGGGCTATCAAGAAACCACAGGCAAAACAGGACTTTACAACTGATAAGGCTGCAAACTTGAGGGTCCAGGATGTTGGAGGGGGTCAGCTGACAAGGCAATATGCAAGGGAAAAGGGAACAGGGAGGAACAAAGAGGGGATAGACAGAATGGGGTATAAAAGGGACAGGGCCCTGTGTAAAACAGGGCCAGGTAGTACCTTTGTCTGGCTGAGCCCTGTGCCTGATCATTGCAGTCTGTCCTATCTTCTTAGAGCTTCTTATTAAATCTTTTCTTAACTGTCTCTTTGTGTAATCTCATTCTCTGTCCTGTGTGTATGTGTGCTGCAAGGACTACATGCCAGCTACTGGGGGGACCAGCATGAGTGTATTTGAGGCCAGCTACTGGAGTGAGACTGGGGTGGTAGGCACCCCTGGCCTGTGGTGTCAGCTACTGGAGTCAGTGGGGGTCTATAACTTCTAGCCACTTGGACGGGAACAGTGTGTGTCCTGAAAACCAGCTACTGGGGTGGACTAGCCAGCAAGTAGGGGACCCATGAAGTAGGTAAGAGGGCCTGGGATCCAGGCAGGGGTACTAGATGGACAGGGGGGGCAGTGCCAATACTTGGAGGATCTGCAAATGTGCATGTGCTTGTGATTCTAGAGAGTGTTGTATGTGTGTGCTTTCGCTAGTGAACTTCCATCTCTACCAGCCAAAGAAGAGGAAGGGGACTTGGCTGTCTGTACTTAATGTTTTATGTGAGTCCTATATCTAGGTTGCTGTTGAAAGCAGTGCCTTGTCTGTGGGAGTCTGTGTGACCGGCTGTGTCAGCGTCCTCTGTGTGTGTGCACCTCTGAGATACATGCTCAGCTTTGCTACTGGTTGAACCTGCAAATGGGAAAGCAGCAGCCGTGTCCCTCAGCTTGGGCAGAGACCCCTGGTCCCCAGGTGCACTGGGCTGGATTCTAGCAGCCAGACAGGAGGGACTCCTGGGCCAGAGTAGCTGGAGGAGGTGGCCACCCTCTTAACATCCCTTAACAATTGATGGCAACCCAGTCTAGAGCTTTGGAATAGTAAGGGTAACATTTTCACCCTACTTGAAAATTTTTCCATTTACCATGTGTGTGAGCCGATGCCGGCAGGACACAGGAACAACCACAAAGCCAAGGATGAAAGGCAAAGAACCAAATTTAATCTTGATACCTCATGGATCGGGGAACCTCTGAAGCAACACCCGGGCAGAGGCATGCAAGCAGGGGACAGGCAGGCACCACGGAGCAAGAGAGAGTTCTTATTAGCAAGAGAGTCCTTGTTAGCAAGGGAGCAGTGAGAGCTCACGCTTGCTGTTCTGGCCTCTATTTCAAGGATTCTGGCAGGCAGAGTTTTCCGCTGTGCTTTGATCTCTTCAACAGCAGGGCAGGAATCTCAGGCTTGTTTGATAAGGTGCCCCTGAGTCTATCCCAGGCTGTCGCAGACAGAGTGATTAACTTCACTAGTTAGAGTGAAGCAGTGAAATATTTATTAAGGTGAAACAGTGATTTAACAAAACCAGTAGTAAGTGTGATAAAACCAGTAGTAAATGCGATAGTGTTTTACGAGGTTCGATGTCAAGGTACACTCTATTATTTACTGCACAGAGGACAGGGTCAGACAAGCTGTCAGGGAGACCCTCCCGTTGAGTCACGAGGTTCAGAACGGACCCCCTTGCTTTCTAAACTCCTTCTCAGAGAGGAGTCTAGGTGCGGCTGGATCCAATCCTAGTCCCAGACTTGGTCAACGGCTTATGTCTAAAGGATCATATATGCGCAATCAATCCTTTACATTACTTAGCTAAGATTTCAAAGTTTAGCATGCTATTAGTCACTTACCGAGAATCTGTTGGGGCAAGGAATCTCTCAACCTCGAGGAGTAGAACCTTAAGCGAGCATCCTCACAAAAGGGGAGATCCTGGCATGCAGCCCGCTGCCATACAGGAGAGCTCAAAGGGCTCTTGGGCTGTCCACTATTTATACAGTAAGATAATTGACCTATAGTCATATTTTCATGGCAACAAAATTTCTAGGTCCCCACTCCAGACAGTATTTTGACTATGCTGCCATCCATCCCCCAGAGACTGGGTGCAAGTTATCACAGCTGCTGTTGTGATGGCTGTGGTGGCCAAGGCCGGGCAAGAGCAGGGAGGGAGGAGGGGGGGGCAAACCAGGGAGAGCACACCGCCACACAGGCCTATGATATTTAAGTGCAGATGTTCTACTTGTTGAGCACATAAGACTAAACAACAATTAGTGTGATATATGTGTTCTCCAGCACCCCACATGCGAGTTACTTTAGTGTGTTTACAGTCCTCCTCGCCAATCTTCCATTACTTTCCTACATCATGTTTTATTCCTACTTACAAGTTCTTGTTAAGTGCTGCAGCGTGGAAGGGAGGCATCAAAACTGCTTTCTTTGCACAGTACTTTTAGACAATGCACATTCGGTTAAATAATAATAAATAATAATAAAAAAAAAAACAAACAGAAAGGAAAAAGAACCCTGCTGACTGAAACACCAAGTCTGTCAGAAAACTGAGAATTTCAGACCTGAGTTGTTAGATCAGAGTACATTAATTACAAGCTACAGTATATTTTCCTCTGGTAAAGAGCTTCCTGCTTCTGATATGCTTAAATCTGTTTTTCTCAAATAGCCTTTCATTCGTAACTGTGATGAACAAAGTCCTTTCCTGCCTCCTTATTTCAGTCCCCAGATTTTAATGTTTCCTGCTTTCATGAAAAGATTTTAATTCTCTTGCTTCTGACCTTTTTGTTGTTGTTTCAGTTGTCCCTCTTCCCAGCATTTAATGTTACAGGACAATTTTTTAGAATCAGTTTTATTTCCAAGGAAGGGTTAGGTGTATTGTTTCCTTGTGTGCCCTAAAGCTCCCATGGTAACTGCTGATTCAAGTGTTAGGAAATTAATCCTTAAAGGGTCAGAAAAGGCTTCCAAATATAGTCAGTTAAGAGAAAACCATAATTCTAGAAGTAATGGCTTCTGACAAGTCTTGTGAGTGCCATGTATGACAGGTGAGTGTGAGGGGTGAAACAAGGGGAAAGCAGGCAGGCTAGAAAGATAACATCCAAGATGATCTCCACTCAGTCTGCAGCCACAATCAAAAGGAATAAAGCAACCCAAACTGACCTGTCTCAGAGACATGCAGCTGTTCAGGTGATGGGCTGCATGGAATGTCTGTCACTCTTACAGGGGGACAGCAAAGACGAGGCCTTCGTGTACTGTGAGCAGGTAAATGATCTGCTCGGCCTGGTGGCTGAGCTTAAGGAGGAAGTGGAAAGACTGAGGACCATTTGAGAATGTGAAATGGAAATTGATTGGTGGAGCCACACCCTGCTATCCTTAGGGAAAAAGATGCAGGTGGAGGCTCCATGAGAGGTAGAGGATCCCCTGCCCTCTTGTCACCAGGCAGAAGGAGGGGAACTAGGAGAGGATGGAGGAATGGAAAAGGTACCTGCTTGGGGCAGCAGGAGAGTCCCCTCCAGACCTCCTCCACTTACCCAGGTGCCTGTACAGAACAGATAAGAGCCTATGGAGATAGATGTAAGGGTAGATTTAGATTGGACATAATGAAGAAGGGTCGTGAGACACTGGAGCAGGTTGTTCAGAGAAGCTGTAGATTCACCATCCCTGGAAGTGTTCAAGGCCAGGCTGGATGGGGCAACCTGATCTAGCTGAAGATCATAGAATCACAGAATCACAGAATGATATGGGGTTGGAAGGGACCTCTGAAGATCATCTAGTCTAACACCCCTGCCAAAGCAGGTCCACCTAGAGCATAGAATCATAGAGAGGTCCAGGCTGAAAGGGACCTCCAAACGTCATCTTGTCTGGCCTCCCCACAGTCAGCAGGGACACTCCCAACTAGACAAGGTTGCCCAGGACCTCCTCGAGCCTCACCTTGAATATCTCCAGGGAAGGGGCATCAACTACCTTCCTGGGCAACCTATTCCAGTGTTCCACCACCCTCACAGTAAAGAACATTTTCCTAGTCTCCAATCTAAATCTGCCCTTTCCCAACTTAAAGCCATTGCCCCTCGTCCTGTCACTGCAGGCCTTTGTAAACAGGCTCTCCCCAGCCTTCCTGTAGGCTCCCCTCAGGTACTGGAAGGCTGCTATTAGGTCTCCCCGGAGCCTCCTCTTCTCCAGGCTGAACAACCCCAGCTCCCTCAGCCTGTCCTCGTAGCAGAGGTGCTCCAACCCCCTGATCATCCTTGTGGCCCTCCTCTGGACCCGCTCCATCAGGTCCATGTCTTTCCTATATTGAGGGCTCCAGACCTGTACACAGTGCTCCAGGTGAGGTCTCACCAGAGCAAAGTGGCAGAATCACCTCTCTGGATCTGCTAGCAACACTTCTTTTGATGTATCCCAGGATGCGATTTGCCTTCTGGGCTGCAAGTGCACACTGCCTGCTCATGTCCAGCTTCTCATTCATCAGCACCCCCAAGTCCCTTTCCTCAGGGATGCTTTCTAATACCTCATCCCCTAGTCTGTATTGATACTGAGGATTGTTCTGGCCCAGGTGCAGAACCCTGCACTTGCTTTTGTTGAACCTCATGAGGTTCACCTGGGCCCACCTCTCAAGCCTGTCCAGGTCCCTCTGAATGACATCCCATCCCTCTGGTGTATCAACAACAACACAGAGCTTGGTGTCATCCACAAACTTGCTGATGGTGCTCTCAATCCCTCTGTCTATGTCATTGATAAAAATGTTAAACAGTACCGGTCCCAGCACGGACCCCTGAGGGACACCACTTGTCACTGCTCTCCATCTGGACTTCGAGCCATTGAGTACCACCCTCTGGATGCGACCATCCAGCCAGTTCCTTATCCACTGAACAGTCCACCCATCAAATCCGTACCCCTCCAATTTGGCAAGCAGGATGTTGTGGGGGACCCTGTCAAAGGCCTTACAGAAGTCCAGATAGATCACATCCATAGGTCGTCCCTTATCTACTGACCTAGTCACTCTATCATAGAAGGCCACTAGGTTAGTCAGGCAGGACCTGCCCTTAGTAAAGCCATGCTGGCTATCTTGAATGATCTCCGTGTCCTCCATGTGCCCAAGCATGGCATCTAGAAGGATCTGTTCCATGATCTTCCCAGGCACGGAGGTGAGGCTGACAGGTCGGTAGTTCCCAGGGTCCTCCTTTCTACCCTTTTTAAAAAGGGGTGTGATGTTTCCTTTCTTCCAGTCCGCAGGGACTTCACCTGACTGCCAGGACTTTTCAAATATCATGGAAAGTGGTTTGGCAACTACGTCAGCCAGTTCCTTCAGGACTCTGGGATGTATTTCATCGGGTCCCATGGACTTGTATATCTTCAGGTTCCTCAGTTGATCGCGTACTATGTCTTCACTTACAGTGGGAGGCACTTGGTCACCTTGGTCACCAACTTGTGACCAAGGAAGGGAAAGGGGTTGCCAGTGAAGACTGAGGCAAAAAAGTTGTTGAGAACTTTCGCCTTCTCCTTGTCCGTTGATACAAGTTCCCCACTGTTTCTCATCAGGGGAGTGCATTTTCTTTAACCTTCCTTTTTTGGTTAATGTACCTGTAGAAACCTTTCTTGTGTTTTTTTACATCCCTTGCCAAATTCAGTTCTAGCTGTGCCTTGGCCTTCCTGACCTCATCCCTACACAGCTGGGCACCATTCCTATACTCTTCCCAGGATGCCTGTCCCTTCTTCCATTTTCTGTGTAGCTCCATCTTGCCCTTTATTTTGATCAGCAAGTCACAGCTCAACCATGGTGGTCTCTTGCCCTCCTTGCCCAATTTCCTACATGTCAGGATTGAGATCTTTTGTGCTCTATAGAGAGCATCCTTAAAGATCTGCCAGCTTTGTTCCGCTCCCTTGTCCCTGAGGGCTGTTTCCCACGGGGTCCTATTTACTAACTTCTTGAAGAGTTGCAAGTTTGATTTCTTAAAATTTAGAGTCCTAACTGTGCTTCTCGTGGCCTTCACATTTCTTAGGACAGTAAACTGCATGATCACTGCAGCCCAGGCTGCCTTCAACTTTGACATCTCTGATGATATTGCTTGCATTTGTCACCAACAGGTCTAACAATGCCCTCGAGTAGGGCTGTTAATTTCTTGTCTCAAGAAGTTGTCATCTAGGCACTCTAGGAGTTTCCTGGAGTGCCTGCAGCCAGCCGTGTTGCTTTTCCAACAGATGTCGGGGTGGTTAAAATCCCCCAGCAGGATGAGAGCCCGTGATCGTGATGCCTCCTCAAGCTGGAGTAAGAAGGCATCATTGACAGGCTCCGCCTGGTCAGGCGGCCTGTAGTAGACTCCTACCACAAGGCTCCCTTTGTTGTCCCGATCCCTAATTCCTACCCATAAGCTTTCGACCTGCTCATGGCTATTCTTTAGCAACAACTCTTCACACTCTAGCCACTTCTTTACATAGAGGGCAACACCTCTCTTCCCTTTCTTCCTCTCCTGTCCCTTCTGAACAGCTTGTAGCCATCGATGGCCACACTCCAGTCATAGGATTCATCCCACCAAGTTTCTGTAATTGCTACTATGTCATAGCTTTC
>QJSC01014442.1:0-10623 GCA_003697955.1 Calidris pygmaea
AAGAGAGAAGGAAATTTAGAAGTTTAGAATGAAGCAAACTACTTTAATGAAGAATTAATATTAAAATAAAAAAGAAGAAAAATAATGAAATAGATACAATATATACAAAACCATATCAAGCTCCCAGGATGACAGTCATGTCACCGGCAGGCACTGGGGAAGTCCCAGACTGGACTCAGCGATGGATGGGAACTGGATTTCAGCTCTGGAGTCAGGAACACACGGATCGGGATCAAAGGCAGATGAATAGACAGAGTCCTCTTTGGACGTCGGCCATCACAGGAAGAGAGTTGACCCTTTGATCCCTCAGCTTTTATACTGAGCATGGGGCAGATGGGATGGAATACCCCTGTTGGTCAGGTTTGGGTCACCTGTCCTGTCCGTTCCTCCCCACAGATGTGACCCCTCTACGTTTTTCCGTTTCCGACCCTCTAAGGGGCAAATAACGAAAATTGGCTGACCTTGGTTGTTATAGCACTAAGTATAAGCAAGGGCCTCTCTGCATCCCATTCCTTGGCATGGAGCACAAACATTGGTCTTATCACTCTGAGAACGAGCGGTTTTCTCCACAATATGCCATTAATTTCAGAGAGTTAGAAGAGGCCTAGCCAAAATGTAAAATTACAGAACACAAAATTGGTTCGGTTTTACTTCAAACCTGGACAGTTAGAAAAAACCTAAACTACTTCAATGAAATTATTAATAAATAATGAATAAATAAATACTAATAAAATAAAAAAAAACACCAAACAATATATACAAAACCGTATCATGCTCCCAGGATGACAATCACCCAGGAAGACACCAGCACACACAGGGAAAAAGTCCCAGACTGGACTCGGCGACAGACAGCAGCTGGATTCCAGATCTCAAGTCAGGAACACACTGATTGGGATCAAAGGCAGATGGCCAGACTGGGTCCTCCTCGGACGTCGGCCACTGAAGAAAGAGGGTTGACCCTTTGATTCCTCAGCTTTTATACTGAGCATGATGCAGATCGGATGGAATACCCCTGTTGGTCAGTTTTGGGTCACCTGTCCTGTCCACTCCTCCCTACAGGTGTGACCCCTCTATGCTTTTCCACTTCAAACCTTTAACAGGGCAAATAACGAAGTTAGCTGACCTTGGTTGTTATAGCAATAAGTATAAACAGGAGCCTGTCTGCATACCATCCCTTGGCATAATCAGGTCTTATCACTAAGAGTGAACAGTTTCTGCACAATATACTGTTAATTTCAGAGAGTTTCAGAGAGTTGGAAGAGGCTTAGCTAAGAAGTAAAATTACTGAACAGAAAATTTATTCTGTTTTACCTCAAACCAGGACACACTCTCTGTAGGCCTCCTTTTTGCTTTTGAGCTTGTCCAGGAGATCCTTGTTCATCCATGCAGGCCTCCTGGCCTTTTTGCTTGACTTCTTTCTTGGGATACACCACTCCTGAGCTTGGAGGAGGTGATACTTGAATACTAACCAGCTTCGTTTGGCCCCTCTTCCCTCCAGGGCTTTATTCCATGTTACCCTGCCAAGCAGGTCCCTCAAGAGGCCAAAGTCTGCTCTCCTGAAGTCCAGGGTAGTGAGCTTGCTGCCCTCCTAGCTGCCCGAAGGATCTTGCATTCTACCATTTCATGATCACTGCACCCAAGGCTACCCTTGGGCTTGACATTCCCCACCAGCCCCTCCTTGTTGGTAAGGACAAGGTCCAGGAATATTGCAATCATTCTTCCCACAATTATTCCAAACATGAGATATTCCTTCCCACAAACACCACTCATCTGGCATATCTATACCATGTGTTTGCCATCTGTCTGCAGCATGTGTTCCCGGGAACATCTGTCTGTGCCTGGAGCCACAACCTCTGCAGCGTGCTGTGACACAGCTAGAAGAGCCACAGAGGGGTGGGATTAACCTCCCAAGGTTAATAGCCAAGGTAACAGCTGGACTTGGCCTAGAAAGCTAGGACTACATTGTATATTGATCTGCAGCTGCCTATCATCCCACTCACAGACCTCAGCATAACACAAGGTAGTCCTCATCCAGCAGCCTAGTCCTGTGGCGTAGGAACCAGGACATGTGCAGCCACATTGTTCCTTGACATGCAGACACAGCTGGGATTCATCCCGTGGCCTGGAAATTTGGAAGCACTTCTAGACATAGTCTTGGGCAGCTATCTTAGAGTAATTTGCCCTCTTAAGATAATATCTCACTTGCAGAGAGGATAGCCCTACAGAGAGAGATGGAACACTGAGTTTGGAGTGTGGACTTAAATTTCAGTGAGATACATTTTTACCTCTAATTATGCACATCATCCCTTCTATGGGCTTTTCCATTTCGCTTTTAGATGCCAGCTGAAGAACCCGAAGTTACACAACACTGATACATCATTGTTCCAGAACAAAGCAGTACTTGCCTCATGCACAGCTAGGGACACAAAATGGCATTTCATTGTTTTGACCATGGCAGTGTACACACATTGTAACCCTCAGCTGTGACTCAGTACATCATCTCTTCCATTCATTGTTCCTGGTCACTGTGGGGAAGTACAAAATTTTTCTTTCTCTTCTTTTCTGCACCCTCCTTCCCAGCTGCATTGCTGATGGAGAAGGTGCACTTAAGGTCACTCTGGAGAAATCTTCCAGGAGACTACAGCACTAGAGAGGCACTAGTGCAACACAGTGAATCTACAGGAATTGCCTTGATCATAGGGCACCAAATACAAACTGTTCTAAATACCACTAGTTTTCTGTCTCAAAGCACAGCACCAGTATGCAAGTGCTGCATAGGTGTTACTTAATTCATAAACCATCCACCACAAAGCAACTTAGGCATTTATTTTTGTGAAATTAATACACTAATTAGTTGCACGATAACAGCAAACATGAAAATGGAAAAATGAACACCAAAAATGGGAAACAGTTTTCTTCTTTCTTTTTTTTTTCCTCTAAAACCAAAAAGACTTATTTGACAGAGGAAGTGATCTGTACTCAGGATTCTGTACAATTCCCAGTAAAATTAACATTCAGATCATAGAAAATAGTAGAGGGCTTCTCTCCAAACTCCAAAGCAAAAGAAAATTCAACTTTGAACTTCCTCAGTTCTGCCTAGATAACAGGGTCAACATGGTTTGGAGGTTGCCTATGTATATGCACACAAGGAGCAGCTGCTGTCCTACAGAGCAAGGACGTGCTCACTTCCATTGAGGAAAGTGCATCAGTAAGCTCATAAGCACAGCTTAACCATGCCTCTGCTTGAAGTTTTACTTAAGCAGGATACAGTAATCATCATGAAGCATTAAAACTGATTGAGAACACTGGGGAAAAAAAGATCATTGCCTAATTTTCTGGTTTTATTTTGTTCAGCTAGCAGCTGTTTGTAGATTTTTTACTGCAGACAAAATGAAATGGATTATACAGCTGAGGCTTAAGTGTTGTGTGATGTAATGATATATAAGCTTGGGCAAGTCATTTTACTTCTCTTTACCTCATTTCCCTTCCTTTATATCTATCTTGTCTATGCTGATAATGAACACTAGATAA
This sequence comes from Calidris pygmaea, assembly GCA_003697955.1. Classification (NCBI taxonomy): domain Eukaryota; kingdom Metazoa; phylum Chordata; class Aves; order Charadriiformes; family Scolopacidae; genus Calidris; species Calidris pygmaea. The sequence continues at coordinate 3,532 of QJSC01014442.1, forward strand.
AATTGCCTCTCAGCATGAGTAAAAATGCCATACACAATGGGACTTTTAGCACCTAAACACTATCATAGCACAGAACAATAACATAAATAAAATTATCTTACTCAGATGTTTAGCCCATTGTTTCCAGTGAAAGCACAGGCATATTATGTCAGTCTTTTTCCTTTTAACTAGGTTTCAAAACAGTAACAAGAGAAAAACTGTGTTAAAATCATAGATGTGAATATAAATACATATATAAACCGGAAAAAGTTCAATAGATGCACTTTCCTTTGGAAAAACTAATCCATTTTGATGACTGAATCCTAACTTGTCTAAACTAATTGAACACATTCTTATAGTTGCTTTTTTGTAATAATAGCTGGCTTTTTTTCCCCTGCAGCACCATACAATTACACAGCCAAAAAATCTCCTTCAGTATTAATTATGTCTAGACATCATTAAGTAGTTACAGGTTTGTGTGTTATTGCTAATCCAAGTTTGTTGCTGGTAGAGTATTAGATCTAGCTTTGAGTCAAGGTCTGTCCATATTTTTTAAATGTAATAACTTGCAATATCAGCTACACAGTAAAAATGTTTCTGTGAGACAAAGCTGCTGGAAAGTAAACACTAATAAAAAGCTAATAACTCTGGCATATAGTTTATATTTTCTTCTCTGTACCAAAATGTTTAATCTACTTCAAGTAGTTTTCATGATACAAGAATGTCAAAATAGCATAAAGCTTGCAAACTAATCCTGCATTTATATAAAATTAAACTCAGGATTTTAAGATTTAAAAATAATCCAATTTTCCTGTTGTGACCTCTCATGCAGACGGTGAACACAGACTACCAATACAAAGGCATTAAAGCTGCATATACCACACAGGACTAAATACCTCGCAACCAAGAATTTTAGGGAAAATTGTCTTAAAAACTAACTCCATATTAAAAAGCACAAAGAGATTATTTCAAAGGAGATTCAAGAACACTTAAAAACCCTACTTATTGCTCATTCATTTCATTCAGTCCTAATTAAATTGTGCAGATTGAAATTTCTATTACAACTGCTTAAAAACATATAGATTCTCTGTAAAAACAACTCAAAGCTAAACCACTATGCTCATTAGGAACAGTAGCACTTTATTTTAAAAAGAGCACAGTTATTTTTCTGAATTTGCCCAAAAGCATTCCCTGTTTTCTTTCCAAGAATATTTGTTGTCATAAATCTACTGGAAATATAAACAAAGAATGGGAAATATTGTGGGAGTCTGCTACATACAGACACAAGCCAGGCCAAACAACTCAACAGCGATCCTGCTGTTAGTTACCAATCACAACAGGACTACACAGCACTTAGTTGGCAAACAGAAAAGAGGACAGCATCCTTAGAACATACTGACTTACATATGGGCAGATCCTGAACCTTGGGCTGAACTCCATTAAATTTAGAAGGGCCCATCTATGCTGAAGTCACTTCAGTAAAGAGATCTAGAAGAGATGCTGTAAAAGCTATAGAGTACACAGCACTCATGTCTGAAACACTGCCCTTTTTATATGTTGCTGTGTTAACCTACTGTATCATCATATTTAGGAATGAGAGTATTTAAGTGTATATAAAATGTTGAAATTAAAAAAATAATTACAACAGTACCCAAAATACAGTAAGTATTACATCTTCAGGACAGACTGGACTACCCAGCAGCAGTCAAGTCCTAAGCAGTGAATTCAGCTCAGAGCCCTCTGAGCCCCTGATTATTCTTTCTGAGACCACAGAACTCCAGTCTTCTGAAAGAGTTATCAGAAGAATGGAGCAATGTGGAGAACATCACTGTTACCACATGCCAAGTTTTGCAACACTGTTGTTATGCAATGAGACTCTTTCTAGACCTGAGCTAGTCTCTCCACACATTGTGTCCCCATACTAGCTTTGGGACCTCTGCACATTCTTTCATTGTGTGCTGTTGCTTAATGCTTTGTGCTTTCTCAAGGCCATGGGGATTAGGGCAAAACAGAAAGACAAGAAATGCCGCTTTTACTTGCAAACTGCAATGCTGTCCAAAACAGAGCTGACTCGAGGCTCTCCCACAAGCCTATGCAGAAATGAATTTTTGCCACCAAAAAGAGGAGAGCTCACTTTGACCCCCAGGATGGAGTTAAGAGGAAAAGGAGCTGGATGGTACAGGCAAGGGAGGGCCTCCCAGGTGCCCTACCTGCCACAGATGGGCCTGGCTGCATTAGAAGAAACTCACTGGTGCTAGACATTGGCATCCTGTCAGGAGCAACTCCTGCCCATAATGCTTCAGCTCCTTCCATTAAGAGCAGCAGCAGCCTCCAGCCCAGCCATCTAAGACTCTGGAACAGGCCTAGAACCAAATTTGTCCCAAACATACCTTTTTCCATATTGGGACAGATGCTTTTAAGGTATTGATGCAGTACATTACAGCTTCAAGGGATTTTGCTCTGTGTGGACACTACAATAATTACACTTGCTTCAGTTATTGGAACTACACTAGGGAGAGAAGAGGAACAACAGCAGCTTTAGATAATGCTTAACATCAAGAGCACCCAAAAGTTGTGGTCATGTCACATCAGTATTTTGGCCACACACTCTCCTGACATTCATACTGAGCAAGTGTCAAGTCATGTCCAAAAGATTATACACTTTTTAAAAGAAAGAAAGCCACAACCAAAATCAGTACCAGATGTGAGAATTCCATGCTGTAGAATAAATAAATCCACCAGCCATAGTCTTTTTTTCTTCTATTCTTCTTTTTTAAATAAAGTCCATGGAACTAAGAGGAGAAAATTGCTAACTTGAAACAATGCATAGGAAAATCACTGGAAGCTGGCTTTATAATGAACAATAACAGGTCAGGAACAGTCAATTCTTAGCTGAAAACCTGATAAGTCATCTCAGTTTGCACAAGAATTAGTGAAAGAAGAAATTAAGTGCTTCAAACTATGCAGATTTTGCAATGAAACTTAAATTTTGACAAATTCTGATTTCAAATTATTAAGTTTTTCCTGCTTGGTGTGTTGTTTTTTACAAACTTAGTTAATAGAAGTAGCACAAGGTTTTGTTTTGCTCCTCACAAGGGTAGTATTCCCAAAAACTGTCTTCCAACCCTCCCTCTATAGTACGAATCCTCTGGCAAACAGCTCAGATGAAAAAAAACTAAGCTTAAGTGCTTTGAGCTGCTCTTGAGAGAATCGCTCTCTCTGTTAACTATAGAGGAAATTTAAGGAAACTACCCCTCAGAGGCTAATATTACCCTTTGTGATCACCTCCTAAGGTCCTTCTGCTGAGAGAAAAGGAAACAAGCATTTGCAACACGCTCTGCAAATCCTGCTAATTTCAGTGAGAAATCTGATGAACAGTGAAGATTCAAGAGTATGTCAGACACCAGTATTCCATGTTTTTAAACCCACCAGAAAATGCTTATCCAAGACTTAAGGAACAACAGAAGGTTCTCACCAAGTTTGCTGATGACACAAAACTAGGAGGGGTGGCTGACACCCCAGAAGGTTGTGCTGCCATACAGCGAGACCTGGAGAGTTGGGCAGAGAGGAACCTAAAGAAATTTAACAAGGGCAAGTGTAGGGTGCTGCACCTGGGGAGAAATAACCCCCTGCACCAGTACAGGTTGGGGGCTGACCTGCTGGAGAGCAGCTCTGAGGAGAAAGACCTGGGAATCTTGCTGGACAACAGGATGACCATGAGCCAGCAATGTGCCCTTGTGGCCAAGAAGGCCAAGGGTCTCCTGGGGTGCATCAAGAAGAGGGTGGCCAGCAGGTCGAGGGAGGTTATCCTGCCCCTCTACTCTGGTGAGGCCCCATCTGGAGTACTGTGTCCAGTTCTGGGCTCCTCAGTTCAAGAAGGACAGGGAACTGCTGGAGAGGGTACAGCAAAGGACCACAAAGATGATTAAGGGCCTGGAGCATCTCTCCTATGAGGAGAGGCTGAGGGACTTGGGTCTTTTTAGTCTTGAGAAGAGAAGGCTTAGGGTAGATCTAATTAATGCATACTAATACTTGAAGGGAGGGTGTCAGGAGGACAGGGCTGGTCTTTTCTCAGTGGTGCCCAGTGACAGGACAAGAGGAAATGGGCACAAACTTGAGTATAAGAAGTTCCACCTAAACATGAGGAGGAACTTCTTTACTGTGAGAGTAGTAGAGCCCTGGAACAGGCTGCCCAGAGAGGTGGTGGAATCTCTTTCTCTGGAGACATTCAAAACCCACCTGGAAAAGTTCCGGTGCAACGTGCTCTAGGTAGACCCGCTCCGGCAGGGGTGTTGGACTAGATGATCTCTGGAGGTCCCTTCCAACCCCATATGATTCTATGATTCTCCTACAAGCACAGCTAGCAATTACCATGCCTCTCTCCCTCCCCACAGTCTAAGCTTCTAGGTTCCCTATGGCATAATTTAACTTACATCTGACAATAAGAAACCAACATTCTGTGGCACCTCAATGGAAGAAAGAAGAAAAACCAAAGTGGTGTCAACTTCATGCCTTTTTAAAAAAGCAAAAAACCAACAGCATCTCCTTCCCAGCAACAAGATCTCAATCCCTTCTCCACACTTTCAAACCATCACACCAGCATCAAGGTTCCTGCAGTCTAAATATGGATTCCGGCAAACACTACCAAAACACAAATTTTGAAAAAGACTATTTCTGCAACTTAGCTGTGCAGCGAGAGCTTGATCCTGCAGCCAGATTTACTGCATTACAGTTTATCTAGACTCCTGCACATCCTGCAACTATGTAAGCACAACCATGCACCAGACAAGAATTAATATTCCACTTGCAGAAGGATGTGGTCTGGCCATACGTACCCAAGTCTATGGTGCACTGCAATATGATTGATTGATGGCCATTTCTAACATCTCTGCAGATTTTCTTTATTTCGGTCTCTGCCATTGAAGTATACACTTCATACTCTAAGTGAATCACTTTTTTCCCTTCAAAATTATTTCTCGTAGCACCTAGACACAAATAAGTAATCAACCAAAAGCACCAATACATACGGAGTAAAACCCACTATGGCCAAGGTAAGCACTGTGCAAACATAAATGACCTCCTCTCTTTGAACAACAGAAATCTATAATATACAAGGAAGAATTTAGTCTACAGATTACACAAGTCTGCAATCTGTAATACCCAAGGCTGGGACAGCTTCTGTGGTAACTGCTAAGGTGCTATTGCAACTTTTTAATATGCAACTGTTTAAAAGCTGCCATGGTCTTGTTCTAAATAATTGAAAATGCATTTTCTAAGCATCCTGAGTTCAGTCCAGGAATTTATTTATTTGAGAAGCACGAGTTTGGGGTGTGGATAATCTAGATTCCATTTATTAGACTATTAACACACCCAGAGATCCAGCTCAGAAACATTAAACTCACCAATGAACAGAGACACTGCCCCACAGTATGGTGAAATGACCAACTCTGACACTTCATCTACAGAGAGCTTTTCAGACTTGAGCTGGATAAAATCCTTTGGCACATCTTCATTTACACCCATAGCTCACTAGAAAGGCTGAAACCAAACAGAGTCTGTTGGTTTTGGAGGTACTAGCATTTGCCAACTGCAGACTCTCAGGGCAGAAAAGATGATGTGAAATTCATTGTTGTCCATATCCACAGGTAGCATGTCCATCTTGAAGAGTTTGCTGGAGATCACTTGAAGAAGCTAGCTCAGGTTTCATCACCATTATTTATCCTGGAAAAAAAAACTTACTGGATAATGTTAGTATCATATAACAATTAACATCATACAGCTCAGAATTGACTATTCTCACCTAGGGTTAAATTTCCTTGATGTACACATTGAATTTCTTCATTCTCCAGCATCACCCAGGTCCTTGGGCAAAAACAGTCTCACAAATGTGCTTGCCTCTGCCTGAAGTTGGAAAAACCCAAACAATTTTCCTCAACATATTCCTGTCATGCACCACAGGGACTTTATCCCCTTCTACATTATGTTAAAGGTCTGACTGAGTAGGACCACCTCGATTGATGGATCCTCTGGTGTTAACTAACCAGGTAGCTTGTGCTAAATGCTTGTCCCAATTTTTAAATGTTCTACCCCCCATTGCTTTCAGGGTAGTTTTCAATAATCCATTGTATCGCTCAATTTTGCCAGAAGCTGGTGCATGATAGGGAATATGATATACCCACTCAATGTCATGTTCTTTTGCCCAGCTACTTATAAGATTGTTTTTGAAATGAGTTCCGTTGTTAGACTCAATTCTTTCTGGAGTACCATGTCGCCACAAGACTTGCTTTTCAAGGCCCAGAATAGTATTCTGGGCAGTGGCACGGGGCACGGCATAGGTTTCCACTCATCCGGTGCTTCCTTCCACCATTGCAAGCATGTACTGCTTACCCTGGCAGGTTTGAGGGAGTGTTATGTAGTCGATTTGCCAAGCCTCCCCATACTTGTATTTCAACCATCGTCCCCCATACCACCAAGGTTTTAACTTTTTTGTTTGTTTGATTTCGGTGCGTATTTCACAATCGTGGATAACCTGCGCAATAGCATCCATGGTTAAATCCACCCCTCGGTCATGAGCCCATTTGTATGTTGCATCCCTTCCTTGATGACCTGAAGTGTCATGGGCCCACCGAGCTAAAAATAGTTCACCTTTATGTTCCCAGTCCAAATCTGTCTGGAAAAATCTTAGCAGCCTGGTCCACTCGCTGATTGTTTTGATGTTCTTCAGTGGCTCGACTCATGGGTACATGAGTATCTAATGATATCTAACATTATCACGCTCTATAACTACCTGAAGGGGTGGTGTAGAGAGGCAGGGGTCAGTCTCCTCTCCCAAGTGACAGACAATAGGACAAGAAGAAACGGCCTCAAGTTGCACCAGGGGAGGCTTAGATTGGATATTAGGAAAAATTTCTTCAAGGAAAGGGTTATCCAGCATTGGAATAGGCTGCCCAGGGGGGTGGTTGAGGCACCATCCCTGGAGGTGTTCAAAAGACAGGTTGACATGGTCCTCAGGAATATGGTTTAGTGGTGTGTGTAAATTTTATTTTTTTTTTTGGTCAGAGTTAGGTTCATGGTTGGACTAGATGATCTTTAAGGTCCCTTCCAACCTAGACG
>QJSC01014443.1:0-10593 GCA_003697955.1 Calidris pygmaea
TACTCCCCCCATAATGCCCAATCATGGACTTACAAAAATGTTTTTTTACCTTCTACTGAGCTTATCACAATAACAATTATTCTACTATCAAGACAGGTTTCGGTTCCCAGACTGTGCTCTGTTTTTTGTCAGGATGTGCTTCAGGATGCAAAACTTGTATGTCTCACTCCTCCCCTGCTCTCAAGGTCACTACTGGCACGCACTGTTGCTCCAGACGCAAGTAAATCTTAACTATGTAAGTGACCTTTCACTGAGCCCACAGGGCACCTTTGCCCTTCAGGACTGCCTTTCCAAGGGACACTCTCAACCATTCTCCTAAACAGGCCAAAGTCTGCCTTGCGGAAGTCCAAGGTGGCCATTCTGCTGGCTCTCTAACTTGTTTCTGCAAGAATTGAAAACTCTATGATTTCGTTATCACTCTGCCTGAGACGACCTCCAACCTTTACATCCCCCATGAGACCTTCTCTGTTGTCAAGCAGCAGGTCTAGTAGGGCGCTTTCCCTGGTTGGTTTGCTCACCAGCTGTGTTAGGAAGCTGTCTTCCACACACTCTAGGAACCTCCAGGACCGTTCCCTTTCTGCTGTGTTATATTTCCAGCAGATATCTGGGAAGTTGAAGTCCCCCACAAGAACAAGGGCGAGTGATTGTGAGAGCTCTGCCAGTTGCTGGTAGAATATTTCATCAGCTACTACATCCTGGTTTGGGAGTCTGTAATAAACTCCCACCATGATATCTGCCTTGTTGGCCTTCCCCTTGATTCTAACCCATAAACACTCTACCTTGTCACTTCCATTATTAAGTTCTATGCATTCAAATGTGTTTCTAACATAGAGGGCCACCCCACCACCTCTCCTTCCTTGTCTATCCCTTCTGAAGAGTTGGTAGCCATCGATAACAGCACTCCAGTTGTGTAGGTCTTCCCACCACGTTTCTGTGATGGCAACAATATCGTAGTTTTCCTGCTGTACAATGGCCTCCAGCTCCTCCTGTTTGTTGCCCATGCTGTGTGCATTTGTGTAGAAGCACTTAAGCTGGGCTAATTTTCCTGCCACTTTTGGGGGGGGGAGGGGCGAGTCCCAATACCCTCCTGACCATGCTTAGATCCTTCTGTGGTTGCTGACTTATCACTATCCCCAATGCCATCACTACCATGTGCGTTACCATCCCCCATTTCTGAAACATTATCATCATCTGAGATATTGTCATCATCTCTCGCCTCAAGTGAAATGGCAGGCTGGAGGCTATCCTTAGGCTCGTCTCCAGTGCCCCCTCCCCCCCTCATATCTAGTTTAAAGACCTGTCAATGAGCCCTGCTAACTCCTGCCCCAAAATTCTTTTCCCCCTCTGGGACAGTTGTATCCCGCCTGCCACTGGCAGGCCAGGTGTCTCGTATAGCCACCTATGCTCAAAAAACCCAAAGCCCTGCCGATAACACCAGTTGTGGAGTCACAAGTTGATATGCTGCCTCTTCCTGTCAATTTCCTTATTCACGGTTGCCACTGGAGAGATAGACGAGAACACTATCTGCGTTCCTGTTCCCTTGAGCAGCCATCCGAAGGCTCTGAAGTCTCTTTTAATTGATTTTGGCCTCCTCCTACCCATTTCATCACTACCCACCTGACATACTACAGGGGGTAATAATCAGATGGGTTTATTAGGTCTGGGAGTTTGTCCATCATATCCCTGACCCGTGCCCCAGGGAGGCAGCAGACTTCCCTATGAAGCGGGTCAGGGCGGCATATTGGTCCCTCTGTCCCCCTCAGCAGAGAGTCACCCACAATAATGACCCTTCTCCTTTTGGAGCTAGTAGCGATGTTGTGTCTATAGTGATGTGTACTTCCTGACTTTTCTAGTCTTGGTGTGCCATCCTCCTCTCCATCAGCCAGTTCCTTCTGCAGGACCCCGTACTTGTTCTGCAGGGGTAACTGGGGAGCTGGGAGGGGCCGGGAGGGGACTCGCCTGCTTCCCCGAGCAGGGACCTGTTTTCATTCCCCCTCTTCTCTGAGATCTCCTCCTATTGCTTGGGGACAAGAGGGGAGGGGGTCCTCCGATTTACATGGGGGCTCAACCTGTTCCCCTACTTCTTTATTACTTTCTCTCTCACACTCCCTGATGCTCCTCAGCCTCTCCACTTCATCCTTCAGCTGGGCCACCAGGTTGAGTAGATCATTCACCTGTTCACATCTGATACAGGTGTTGTCCCCACTGCCCGCCATTGTGAGTGCCAGGCTCCGGCACTCTCTGCAGCCAGAGGCCTGGACGCCCGCATGTTTGCATGGGGCCTCTGTCAGGGTGCCCACAGCTTTCCTAAAAACAGCTTCCGACTGGGTAGAAACCATAGCTGAGCCCCCTAGACTGACTGAACGTACCTTGTACTCAAGTAGAGGCGCAGGGCCTGGCTGCACAAACTGCAGCTGCTGCACCTGCCGGGGCACACACCCAGCACAGGGTGCTCAGTCCCCCTCAGCAGCACCGCCCACCAGCTGACAGCCCCAGGTCAAGCAAAGGGCTTGTCTCGGCTTCAAAAAGCCCCCAAAAGCCCCCAAAAGAGCTTCTCGTCGGCCCTTTTTGCTGCAGATTCCTTCCCCAGCGCAGTCTTACCTGCCCTGAAGCTGGTCTCCATGGCAATGACCAAATGATTCAAAGGTGAATCTCAAGAATCTAGAAACTAGTGGATGTTCGTAAAATTAGAAGTATCTGCCTATTGGAACAGCATATCAAGGGATGCAGGAGGAAAGCAGGCAGTCTTCAAAATGTCTGTATCTGTTAGGAAAGGGCAGGGGACATCACCGCACAGCTCCGGAGCTGATGAACAACTTGTGCCTGTTCAACTCCATGGGTCCTTGAGGGGCAGCTGGATGCTGTGACACCCAATGCAGTGGTCCGATGTGGGCCTTCAGATGCCACATGAGCCCAGGCTGCATCTCCGTTCCCAACTGAAGGCTGGGTGGGAACCCTCAAAGATGAACATGAAGAGCAGGAAACAAGAAAACATGTGGAATTAATCAGTTTCAGTGAACTGGCATTTTCTCATTAAAATGTGTTCAGTCAGGCCCATGGAGTGGAGAATGACTGCCATGCCTTAAATTATATTCTGGTTCTCACACAACTGGTGTATTCAGGAAATGAAACTAGATGCTGTATCCTTCCAGCTTCTATACGAATTCCTGGCACTTGTTTACATTTGTGGTAAGTCTGAATGGTTTCTCGACTTCATTAGGAAGCATAAAGTAGCTCTACAATTTTCAATGATCTCTGCTCAAAAATGCTTTACAAAGGCTTAGTTGCAAAAACATCAATAAGATTTTGTTTTGAAAATAACAAGTCCTGTTACACTTCTTCAGCAGTTGTATCATTTAAATAAGCTTTTAGCACACTTTCTGCATTCAGGGTTAAATGTTAAGGTCAGAGATTTGCTGTTTTGTCCCTTACTTCAGTGAAAAGAGAATGCATTAATGTATTATTAATCCATGCACATTTGCTATCAAAATTAGCAAGAAAACCAAGATAAACTAGGGTTTTTGTGTGTGTGTGAAACAGCTGTATTAATTGTGGTCAGATGCTGACTTGAGTTAATGGGAGTGAACAAGTTGCTTTTGCATAGAAGTGCAGCAGTTTGGAAGGAGAATATTCCCCCAGGAAAAGACTAGAGCTTGTTTTCCAGAAAGCTCAACACAAGTGTATTGTATTCTAAATTAGGGATCCATAAACTGTTAAGGAAGAAAATATGACTCTGAGGGACCTGCATGATACTAAGAGGTTTATATCCAACAGATTTGTTTCTTAGTTTTTGGACTTATTATTCTTGTTTATTCCAATCATCTTTACTCCTAAGTTTATGTTAACTAGTGTGAAAGTAATTATAGATATATCTCTACCCCAAGCAGCAGGATAAAACCAAAACCTCATAGCCAAGACATCTCATGCATCCACAAAAAGGATCTTGTTGCAAGGCATGGCTGAGGGGGCTTAGAATCACCTCCAATGCCACAGCTGCAGGACAAGGAGGGAGGCATTTCCCCCCATGTTCTCCTCCTGGAGGGAAACCTTTACCCTTGATGGCCAAATGTGGAAGTCCTGAGACTAAGTCTCCTGGGACAGCAACTCTGTGGACACATCTGACTTTGGTTTCGGAGTGTATGTTGGGTTCCTTCTGCATGGAACTGCAGTGATTTCTTCTATCTCATTTGCACAGGAAGGGCAATCTCAGGTTCCATAACACCAGCACTCAGTCCTTCATTCACAAAAGCCCAACATGGTGTACTTGACACTCCATGCTCAGGAATGCCCTGAGGACCTGGGAACTGCAGAAGTCCACCCAGGCTTCAGTTTGTCTTGAATGCTCTGGATGCCTTTCTTCAGACTTGCTCACCCATCCAGGTAGTTGTGTCCTCCACATGCCTGAGTAGGGGCAAGGTGCACTGCAGCTCTGCAGCATTCAAGGGCAAAGGCATGCCTGCCCTCTATCTTGCTCTGCAGCACCATGTTTTATGCCAGTCACCAGCTCTTGTGCTTTCAACATACATCACCATCATGCCTTTATCATGTGCTTCTATTTTCATCTCTTCCAAATCCTTTTCCCATTTTTATTTTAGCCAATTCTGATCCTATCAGTGTCACCAAAATATCATTAGCAATGTGCTGAGCACTTCATAAATCCTGAGTTCAGCTATTTCCTCACTCACACTGGTGGAAATTAAATGTTACTTTGGGTTATTCATCAGAAATGCAGTAGTGTAAAACCTGCACAAAACATGCCAAAGTGGAGCCTCTGATTTTACACAGAGCTGTAATAAAGCCATTTCTAAGATTTTCTGTTATGAGCTCAATTTATATGGTAAAATCTCTCCTGACTTAAAAGCTTTGAGAAATGTTTTGTGGTTCCAGATGGGCACCTTCAGCACCGGTAGCTGCCTCAATGCCTATTGAGTTCAGCAGAAGTGGCAGTGGTACCTCCAAGCACTGAGCTGCGCAGTCCCATCAAAACTATGTTTATTTTTAAATACCTTTGCTTAGTTTGCAGGAGTTGCTAGGCAGTTTGCTTAGAGAAAATAATACCTAGGAGCCGAGCTATGAAATCCGTAATACGGCTCCTTTTTATATATAAAATATATATAGTGTGTGTTCAAACTTGAATCTTCATGATTTTTCAAGCCACTTGTCAATACATTTGTAAAAGCAAGGGATCAAATTTTGCTTTCGGTTCACAAAATAGAGTACAGCCCACAGCTGTGCTACACATACGTCCTTGTTTGGGAGGAATGTCATGGCTTTTTGAAGATAACTTTCATGTGAAAAAGGGGGAGGGGTTAGTATCTTTTCCAGTAAATGCATTAAATACCATTTTATGAGCTTTCCTTTTAAATTTTGCTTTTGTAAATTAAAATGATGCTTCTTTACTAATATTTACTTCCAACCTAATTATTTTGGTTCTATCAAGAGAGGAAAAAAACCCACCCTTCTGTGGCCTCTTCCCTGTAGGTTGATAGAGGCTTCTAGGCAATGAAACTAGTCAGAGCGCTGTCTCAGGGTCAGTCTGATCTCTGCAGAGATCTCTGCAGAGGCTGCAGCTGAGCTCTTCTTATCATGTTTGAAAGTTTTGCACATTTTATATAAAAGGTGAGAGGCATAAGCACGCAAGAATCGAGAGCATGTAAGAAAGGGGTTTTAACAGGACAGCAGTGCAAGCCTGTTTTCAGAACTCAGTATTAAATCATATGTAGCACTTGTATTTTTGGGAAGAGAAAAAAAGAAAAGACTTCCCCAAAGCATTGTTTCTAGACTAAGAGCAAACAATAAAAGGATGATCTTTGAGTAAAATGATGAGAGAAAAGCTAGGGGTACAAATCTATTTCCACTGCAGACCACCAGTGTGATTTTATGGTAGTGTCTGTGCTTATATTTCTTTCTTCTGCTGCCAAAGAGATATAGCAGTACACCCTTTCTGGACCCTTTGTGGCCAGTAGGTCGAGGGAGGTCATTCTCCCCCTCTACTCTGCACTGGTGAGGCCACAACTAGAATACTGCGTCCAGTTCTGGGCTGCAAGGTGCTGCACAATGAAACCCTAATCTCTGGTGAAGCCCAGGGCTGCTGTGATAGCAATAGTAAGAATGAAGCAGAAAGTGCAGTATTTAAAGGCAGCAAAAGAACGGGGTTAGACAAGACTGCCTCAGATGAAACTTTTCTGACTGGCTAACTACCGGAGTGATGGGTGAACAGTATACATAGTTTGTCTGATTTTTTTTGAAGCAGAGATAGCTTTAGAAGTCCTACTGCTCATTGCCATTGGTACAGCTTCTGTCAGGGATCACAGCTGAGCCAGGGTTCTTTGCATCCATTCTGATGGATGAAAGATTTCAAAATTCTATACATGGCTTTTAAAACCTCAGTGAGTGCATGCATTACAGCAAAAAGTCTGTAAAAGTTGTTAAAGTTTCAAACACTCAAATGCCAAGAAACAGCAACCAAACTATAATTCAGCCCTCTTCATGTGTGTTATGATAGTGTCTGAGCATATGATCATATATTGTTTTGTGGTATAGTCCCTCTCTCGTTTAGTGCAGATGATGGATAGTGGCTGAATTGTGCTAATTACAACTGGTGCCATGGGAAAGATTTTGGAAAGACTGCATTTTTGCCACTCTACACTAGAGTCAGGCCTACAACTGTCCAGAAATAAAGTTAGGAGGTTTAGGGAAAGGGGCACAGACCTAGAAGTCCAGATGAGTTTGGTGAACTTTTCTATAGAAAAGTCAAGCACGAATGGAGAGGCAGTGCTGGAGGCAAAAGAAGGAAAAGACCTCTCATGGCTTGAGTTATCCAGTGGGTAAAGAAACCTGTTGGGAGATTGAGCCAAAAGGGCCAAGTCCCACAATCCCAGAAGACTCACCAGTGCTTCCCTTGAAAGCTTGCAATGGGCTGGACAAGGACTGCAGGAAAGAAGAGATGGCCTCATGGTGAGGGTAATTTAAATATTGTCCTGGAGAACTGGATTCTGTCCCGGCTCATGCCATAGCATTTTTATTGCTAGGAAAATCATTTAAAACAGTTGGAAAGTATCTGTGGGTTCCTTCTTCTCTGGTGTCTGTTTCCTGAGACATCTGGGTCTGATTTGCAGGAGGCCATAGTACACATGGTGTCAGCTAAAGGCAGTGGGAACTGCTCTCTCAACTGCCATCGCATCTGCATGCTACTAGCCCCAATTTGCCTCACTGGGCTTCAGTCCCCAAACACGAGAGAGAGATCATGCCACTTTCTCATAATGTGGCGAGGGTAAATGACTTAATACTTGTGCATCAAGGTGATGCTGAAGTTGTGAGCACCACAGCAGGACACATAAAGAAATGAATAAGCCAATTTTTCTCACTGATGGAAGTTGTGCTCATTGGGGTCAGTGTGGTCTGCAAATGCACAGTGTCTTGCATGAGGGAGCATAGGAAATATAGAAATATCCACATTCTGCAAGCAAAGAAGAAGCTGAATACTATTTTAAGCAAACATTTCCTGTACAAGCTTCTCACATTTCTTCCCTTTGTGTTTGCCTTTTTTCTAAAAGTACTGCATGTGGCCACAGATGCAATTTTCCTTACTTCATTTACAGTACCTAGCTATTACTTAGCAACACAAACCAGCTGGAAAGTTAGATGAGTAAGATAACTTTGAAGTTTTGCTCTTGATAGGAACCAGATCTAGCTATTTTCCATTTGTAAGTGTAAGTCTCAACAGGAAATTTCACATACATTCACTTCTTAAAGATTTCACCTTAATAAATTTTATTTTGGTTTTTAACTTTACAGCTTTGAAAAATGGGAGGGATTTGTTCAGATCTCATTGATACGAAAGGAGAATAGCAACTGGAGACAATTTTTTTTGCTTCTTGATTTGTAATAGCATAGAAAGAAAAAAAAGATAACATATACTAATGTCCTGTACTGAAGACAGATGATGATGGGGTGGCATATGGGAAGAGAAACGCATGTCCTCTCCCTGTGCTCTTTTCCGCATAAAGCTGCGGTTTCATAGCTGTATAGAATCTTAGCTGTACAGATGTTTGCATTAATATTTCTCAGATTCTTCTTTTGGATAGGACCCATGTAAGAGGATATGGAGAAGGCTGAGGTACTGAATGACTTTTTCGCCTCGATCTTCACTGGCAAGGGTTCTAACCATACCGCCCAAGTTGCAGAAGGCAAAAACAGGGACTATGATAATGAAGAAACGTCCAGTGTAGGAGAATCACAGAATCACAGAATGATATGTGGGCTGGAAAGGACCTCTGGAGATCATCTAGTCCAACCACCCTGCCAAAGCAGGTCCACCTAGAGCAGGTTGCATAGGAACATGTCCAGGCAGGTTTTGAATGTCTCTAGAGACGGAGACTCCACCACCTCTCCGGGCAGCCTGTTCCAGTGTTCTGCCACCCTCAAAGTAAAGAAGTTCCTCCTCATGTTTAGATGGAACTTCTAATGTTCAAGTTTGTGCCCTTTACCTCTTGTCCTGTCACTGGGCACCACTGAAAAAAGACTGGCCCCATCCTCCTGACACCCACCCTTCACGTATTAATAGCTGTTGATAAGATCCCCCTTCAGTCTTCTCTTCTCCAGACTAAAAAGACCCAAGTCCCCCAGCCTTTCCTCATAAGAGAGATGTTCTAGTCCCCTAATCATCTTTGTCGTCCTCTGCTGCACCCTCTCCAGCAGTTCCCTGTCCTTCTTGAAACAGGGAGCCCAGAACTGGACACAGATGCGGCCTCACCAGGTCTTGCTGTATGGTGGCACAGCCTTCTGGTGTGTCAGCCACCCTTCCCATATTTTATAGAATGTATAGATGCATATATTTATTTTGTCCAACCTCTTTGTCAGTTACTATAGGAATTATGCTCTCTTTCAAGGAGAACGTGCCATAGTACAAGAATTCCCCAAGCTAATGGAGAACAGGCACTGGACTGGATATTAGATGTGCTGAGGTCTACACTTGGTTGTGCTGTGGCTCAATAACCTTTTGTAAAACGTGTAGTCTTTCTTTTTTGCCTCCTTTTGTCTTCTTATCTTCTTTTTGTCATTAGATTACATTAGTACTGTCCTGTTCACATACCACAGATATCACAGGAGAAGTCCAGGCTTGCTCAGGGTTTTGGGTAGTAACAAAACATAAAGATTAACTTGCCACTGTGGTTACTTGGAGACTATAAAGTTTGTTTAAACAGGAACTGATACAGATTTAAATTCAACAGGAGATTCCAGCAACCAAGTTTCCTGTGAATTCTGCTTTGTGCTTCACTCCCATAAGCCAGGAGCCTCCCCAGAGAAAGCACTTTCCTCTCTCCCTGATGCTTGTTTCTTTTTCAGGGTTTTCATATGCAGCAATGGCATATGAGGTGTTAGAAATTTCACTCTCTGTTGCTGATGATTTAACTGTTCGAGTCATCAGAAACCAGATCAGGCAAGCGAAAGCCCAGGCAGAACTAAATCTAGCCAGGGATGTGAAAGATAACAAGAAGAACTTCTATAGATATATCAGGAATAAGGGTAAGATGAGGGAAGCTGTGGGTCCCCTCCAGAGGGAAGCGGGAGACCTGGTCACCCAGAATGCAGACAAGGCTGAGCTACTGAATGACTTTTTTGTCTCAGTCTTCACTAGCAGGGGCCCTGGCCACACTGAACAAGTCACGGAGAGCAAGTACAGGGGCTCTGAGAATGAAGAACCACCCACAGTACAAGAAGATCAGGTTCGTGACCTCTTAAGGAACCTGAAGGTGCATAACTCCATGGGACCTGATGAAATCCATCCACGGGTCCTGAGAGAGCTGGCAGATGAAGTTGCTAAGCCCCTCTCCATCATATTTGAGAAATCGTGGCAGTCTGGTGAAGTTCCCACTGATTGGAAAAAAGGGAACATAACCCCAATATTCAAAAAAGGAAGAAAAGAAGACCCAGGGAACTACAGGCCGGTCAGTCTCACCTCTGTGCCTGGCAAGATTATGGAACAGATCCTCCTGAAATCCTTGCTAAGGCACATGGAAAATAAGGAGGTGATTGGAAACAGCCAACATGGCTTCACCAAGGGCAAATCGTGCCTGAAAAATTTGGTGGCCTTTTATGATACTGCCACAGACTTGATAGACAAGGGCAGAGCAACTGACGTCATCTACCTGGACTTATGCAAAGCATTTGACACTGTCCCACACGACATCCTGGTCTCAAAATTGGAAACTCATGGATTCGATGGATGGACCACTCGGTGGATAAGGAGCTGGCTGGATGGCTGCACCCAAAGGGTGGCAGTCAATGGCTCAATGTCCAGGTGGCGGCCAGTAACGAGTGGTGTTCCACAGGGGTTGGTATTGGGACCAGTAATATTTAACATCTTTGTTGGAGACATGGATGGTGGCAGTGAGTGCACCCTCAGCAAGTTTGCTGATGACACCAAGCTTGGTGGCGCAGTTGACACGCTGGAGGGAAGGGATGCCATCCAGAGGGACCTGGACAGGCTGGAGAGGTGGGCTCGTGCAAATTGCATGAGGTTCAACCAAGCCAAGTGCAGGGTCCTGCACCTGGGACGTGGCAACCCCAGGCACAAATACAGGTTGGGTG
>QJSC01014468.1:2397-14632 GCA_003697955.1 Calidris pygmaea
AGCACCTTGCAGATGTTTCCTGTCTTCTTGGCTGTGTTTGTGCAGGCGGTGTGTGAGGGGCAGGAAAACCCCAGAAGCGAGGGTGTGCTCTGCTCAGCACCTTGCAAGCAGGGCTTCCTGAAAGGGAACGACGTGGTCTCTGGTTTGGCTTTGAGCAAAACACACCTCACAGAGCCCTTTCATGTTACAGCGATTTTTTTTTAGTCTTGTGGTCACAAATAACAAGCCCACAGAATGGAAAGACACAGTCAAGAGGCCAAGACGTGACTTTTCTTCTGCCTCTGTCCCTGGCAGGGACTGCACAGTTTCACTGGTGAAACAGTTCCCAGAGTTCTGGTCCGGCTTGATTGGCCTCATAAAATTCTTCCTTTACTGCAGCCAGAACTTCTCCTGCTTTAGTTCCAAAGTCTTGAAATTTACTCTGAAAAAAAGAGTTGCCCAAAATTATTTGTAGGTCAATATCAGAGAAAATGGCTGAGTGGCTCATATATTAAGGGTGGACTTACAATATCATTACAAAATCCCATCATAGCAAAGATTACTGAGTACATCTAAGTTTGGAAATAGATCACAATCATTGGGAAATTGTGAAAGTTCCCGTCTTTCAGGTAGTGCAATGAAATTTTAAAGGGTTTTATCGATAGTGACCACTTAAACTGCTTCCTCTTTAGGTTTTTGCATTGTTTTCCACTACATTAAGTGTTGGCATTTATTTCATTTACACCATTTTTTCATGTTAGTGCAGTTACAAGGAAAACAATGTATTTCTAAAAAATTATGACGAAACACATGAAGATCCACCTAGAGAAAGAAGTAGAAAACTTTATTAAAACAGAGAAGGATGAGATAGTGCAGGAGAAGCTGCAGGGAGAGCTAGCTTCTCAACTCCAAAACTTTTTCGAAAATATTATGGAAGATGAAGACATGAGTAAAGAAGCACAGAGTACTGGGCACACAGGCACTCCTGGAGCTCTGCCTTGGCCACGCCAAGTACTTGCACCATCGCTTTAGGTGGTTCCTTCTTTGGGTACCACCCTCACATCTCGACCCTGCATCAGTTATCAGATTGTCTTCTGCTTTTCTCTCCCCTCTAAAGATCTGTTCAATCTTGTGTACCTGAAACTCCAGCTGGTGGCCCTGTTTTGTTCTCAGTGGTGTCAGGAGAGAGGGACAGGCAGTCTCAGGTCCTTGTGGCAAGGGTCCTCAAGGAATGCAGTTCCATTTGGTACGAACTTTGCTCAGCCTTGCTCTCCTTGTCAGTCCTCAAGCTTGGTTTGGTGGGAATCAAAGGAAAACAGCGGAAGGGCTTGCTGGAATTTACTGAGGCAGGGGCATGAGGATGTGAATAGGAAATCCTCCAAGACATCAGCCTTCAGGTGATAAACACTCTTCCTTGCCATCTCCTCTCTCAGAGCAGAGCTTCCTGGCCATGGTAAGTAACAAAGGTTGCTCTCCTCCTCTTTGCTGCACCCAGTATACGATGTCCTCGGCCAAGAAAGCACCAGCTCCTCTAGTGTTACAGGTGACCCACGTACAACTCTGCCCTTCCTTTCTCAAAGCCTCACCTCTCACAGCTCCCCTGAAAAACCAGAAGAAGAGGGACAACTGGAACAGTGAGTCCTTCCAGTTACCCAAGACCAACTTCACCGGTGCTTTGCAAAGCAGAGGGCTCCCCAGTTCGATGCAGCAGAGGCACTCATTGCTGCCAGCAACAGACATCCCCTCCCTCTGCTTTGTTAATACAAAGCTGAAAAATCCCATGGTGTTTGGCTTGGGCAAGATATTTTCATTCCCCTTTGCTTTAGACCTTTTCCTGCTTCAGGGACAATATTTGGCTGCTGCAGAAACCTGCATGTCTTCTGTAAGCTTTGTGTCATGCCTATCAGACCTAGGCAGGTCTCGTGGATGCCCACAGACAACCCCAGTGCCACTAGAAACCTCCTTGTCCAGGACTGGATCATTCAGGGGAGGCTGCCTACCTTGAAGCCAGGTTTTTCAACTGCAGTTTAGTCAGGGATACAGGACGTGATAAAGTTGCCTGCTTGTTGCCTCATTGTGATGGCACGGTTTGGGCTGGGCTGGCCACTGCCATGAACAGCAGATGCTCCCTTCGACCTCTCACCCCTTCAGAGAAGGAAGAGCATCTCCCTTCAGAGGAGAAGAGAGAAAATGAGAGGGAGAGAGACTTATGAGTTGAAAAGAAACTAAACTAATGAAATATTAATAATAAAATAACAAAAAGAAAATATAATACTATTAATAAGAAAATAATGACATTTGTACAATACATATAAATCCATATTGCACTCCCAGGATGACAGTCACGTCACTGGCAGGTACTGGGAAAGTCCCAGACTGGACTCAGTGACAGATGGGAACTGGATTCAAGAACTGGGCTCAGGAACACACAGGTTGGGATCAAAGGCAGATGAACAGACAGAGTCCTCCCTGGATGCTGGTGGTTGCAGAAAGAAGCCGACCCTTTTGATCCCTCAGCTTTTGTACTGAGCATGAGGCAGGTGGGATGGAGCATCCCCTTAGGCAGGTTTGGGTCACCTCTCCTGTCCCCTCCTCCCTGCAGGTGTGACCCTTCTATGCTCTTCTGCTTCCAACCCTCCACAACAAAGTGAGTGGCCTTGGCTGTTACAGCAAGAAGTGTAAGCAGGAGCCTCTCTGCACACCATCCCTTGGCATTCACTGTGAACCTCAGACCTCATCTGCTAGAAGCAGACACTGAAAAACATGCCCTTAATTTCAGGGAGTTAGAAGAGGCTTAGCTGAAAAGTGAAATTACTGAAAACAAAACTGGTTCTGTTTTACCTCAAACCAGGACTCATGGCATGTGAAGTTAGACACCAATGCAGGTCAAGTAGATACAACACGCATCCTAATGGTGACCTCGGCATCTCCCTCTTGGCATTTGGGGGCTGAGCAAGGTATCACAGACAGTATGAAGTGATAGAATATTTCTGCAGGGTCCTCCTCTTACCCTGGCAGTCTCTCTGTGGCGTAGCTCACTGTCCTGAAGGTCATGCCCCAGTAGTTACTGCCAGCGTGAGAAAGAATGAAACTGCAGCAAATGCCTGTAACCAAGAGCCGGCAGAGAAACCCAAAGTGCCCTTACTGGGTTAGTTCTGGTGCGAGACTGGTTTGAGTCTGTGGGTTCAAATGGTGGGAGTAGAGCAGGGGAGACTGTCTAAGAGACAGCTTGGAAAGTCTCTTGAAAATTAGAAATGTTGTGTCAGCTAGATCAGGCAAAACCAAAATATCTCCACACAAAATGTATCCGATCAAGTGCCCTGTCATTTCCTCAGCTTCCACGAGCTCTGCTGTGGATCTTACCTCTGAACATTCCTGTTCCCTCTCAGTACTCTCTGAGTACCCTCTCCTCACTTCCAGCTCCTGCTTCCTTCTGTGTGTCCCCATCCACGACACAATCTGCTGCAGGAAGTCTTCAGCCCTCAACAAGCTGTCCACCAACATCACCAAAAAGACAAAGTGTAATGGGAGAGATCCCAGAGACAGTGGGATCTCATCTCAGACAACTCCAAGGAGAGCAGGTCTGGTCTCCTGGACATCTGTGAGTGCTTCTGGGCATCCTCTGATCCTATTGTATCTCCAGCATACTCTTGATCCATGCCTGAGATCTTAGTCTTCACACCTTTTCTTTTCCTCTTCTCGGCTCCCCATTTTCTTCTCATAGTTTCTATGACTTATACACCATTCAGCCCTTTTATGGCCCAGAGAAGGTCTGATGGCAGGATAAAGGATAAGAACAAATGATCCCAGGTCTTCTGGAGGCTCACCCTGAGAAGCAGGTCTCAGTTGGGCAGTTCTGGCTTCAGCATCCTCAGCAGCACAAAGTGCAAGAGAAGTAGTACCACTCCCCAGTCCACCTTGTTCTCCAACAGCAAGTAACAAACCCTGTCTGCTCGGCTTTTGTCTCTTTTGGCAAATTTCTGCCCCAAAGGAGTGCTTATGTAGCTTTGCACGTTCAAGAAAGCCAGACTAGAGAAGTGGGGATGGGCCCCAGCCAGAGATGTGCAAGCATCAGCTCTTCCCTCAAGGGAAACATCTGTGTGTCCCACAGGAGCCTCTCTCCCCATTTGGGCTTTAGAGAAAAAGCGTGCCCTGACCTTTGCTGTTCAATCAGTGCTCCTCGTTTCTGTGCCGGGTTCCAGATTTTGGTCATTCTGGAAAGTGAGATGGGACTAGAAGTGCTTGAGGAAAAGAAGCTAAAGCTTGAGCTTGGGCTCTGCTGGCTCTCTTGAAAATGTTTTCCCTGGACAGTCTGGGGTCTCTGATCCCACAGGACTGAGGGCTGATTGACAGCTCAGCAGTGAGCAACTTTCCAAGGCTGGGGCTTCAATCCGGATACTTTGGAGCTCCATTTAAGCTGCAGGAGCTCCATTTACGTTCCAGGAGTTCCCTTGAAGCTCAGGCTTGGGCCTTGGGTCCCTGTCTGAGGTACATTATAGGTGGTTTTGTCTTAAGCTCCATTACAGCCATGGCCATGGATCTCATTGATCCTCACCCATGGACTGTCTTTGTGAAAACAGGTGGGGAAGCTCATTGTCTCCCCACTGTCCTGTTGAACTTCATAAACATGAAAACATTTTGAAAGAACAGCAGCAGCCTCCAAATTCTTGGTGTGCAATGGAGGGAGCAGAGCTGCGCTGAGGCAGAAAAACCACAGTGTCACTGAGTTTCAAATTCTGAACCCAGAGGCCAGATGTGCACGCTGCTGGTCAATGCTCATTCCCCATTTCCCCTCTTTTGAGCAACAGGTCAGACTTGCTTTTTTCCTTCAAGAAAGCTGGCTGCCCTACCTTCCAGGAGGCCAGTTCACTTGAGGATGAACGGAGCATGTGGTCACCCTTTGATGGTGATACAGACACTGATATTTGACTTGTGCTTAAAAAGTTTTATTGCAGTTAAGGACTAATTGATTCCTTGCAAGCAGGAACAGGGAAAACCAGCACAATGTTCAGGAAGGCCCAGCTCACATTTCTTCTGCCCTTTAAGGCCTGAAGATGTTTCCTCCTTCTTTGCTTATTTCTTCCTTGCTTTATGCAAAGACAAAGCCTGAGTGGCTGAGATTGTCTAGGTAACGGGATTAGAACTACCTGTTTGGGGTACAGATATAGGACCAGAAACTGATGCTGGGGTGAAAAAGGAGAGGTGAAAGAGCAAAAGAATGATGGCAAAGAAATAAGAGGGATAATAAGGTGACCAGTGCCATCTGATGGTACCTGTTGGCTCGATGACTGTAGCTATAGAACAGGACGATAAATCCAACTTCTGACTACACCGTAACAGCCAGACCTGCTCCCGTGGACAGGAGGATTGAGATGGGAACAAGGTGGGTGCTTTCCCCAGCAAGCCCAGGACGGACAGATGGAGCATCCTGGTGTTGGTGCATCGGCACCTGCTCTGGCCCCTTCGGCAGGAGAAGCTGCCACCTCTTCAGACCGAAGTGCTGGTTTCTGAAGTCAGGTCTGTTGTGGAGATTAGAGGCAACTTTGTTTAACTGCTTGTTGTCTCCCCCCTCTATTTTTAATGAAAGACACTACAGCTTCCTTTATGGTTTTCCCAGAAATTAGAATTAACTATCTGGACAAAAGGTTTAACTTTCTGTTCCATTATCTGCTCTGCGACCTCTTCCTTCATTTCTTCAATGCGTTTCCTTTCTTCTTTCTCTAATAGACTTTCCACGTCCTCTTTCCAATGTTCTTCTGCATTGTTACAGCAGAACCAGAAGTGGCACATGTGGTACAGGCCATAAAGAAACTGACAACAGTAAGAGCAGCCATCCCTGCAATCTGGAAGAGAAAATATAAAATCTACTTGTGTCACTGGACTTTATGTTCCTAAAAATGTTTTGCACCTGAGAGAGAAGAGATCTTTACCATATTAAAGCCTTGCATTATTATTAAGCCACACAGTTCTTCTTGTAAAATACATTCCTTGCTCCTGTCATTGCTAAATGACAACTGATGGTAAGAGAGAAACTCACTGCAACAAGGAATATTGGTCTCTCTCTCTCTCAAACTGTACGTAATCTTATTTCGGATTTTCATAGAACTTGCTTTAAGAACCAGATGCAAAGCACAGGTGTAAACTTCCAGAATAACCATGGAGTCAGATGTTCAAAGATCAGGTTTTAGCCTCAGAAAGACCATGTGTATAATAAACTTGTACTGATAAAAAAAGGCAATGCAAATGTAGTAAACATATCAAATGAAAGTCAGAATTGTAACTTAACACTTTGTTCTTCAGATGAAATGGTTTCCATGTTGCTACACATTCCGGATTATTCACACAGACAAAATAAGTGATATTAAAGTACCTAAAATCCTAGATTCCCGGGGCTCTTACCTGAGATATTGTGTAGGGTTCACTGGGTAATTCTGCTGCACTGCTTTGGTTTGCATTTTGATCTTTGTTTCCTTCGCTTTCTGAAGCCATACAGTCTATGTATCTGCCATCACACAGCAGGATCACAATCCAGATCAGAGGAGGCAGAAGTATCCTAAACACTGTCTTAGTCGTCCGGCAGCACAAGCATTTCCCAGGGCAGCAAACGCAGGCCATGGAAGGACTGGAGGTCGAGGTCAAGGTCAGGACAAATATAATGAATGCTGGACAGAAAAAGTAGGAAAATACATACCCACACTTTAATGATGCCTTCTGACAACATTTACATTCAATCTCCATTATTTCTTCGAGCACAACCTGAATTATGGAATAAAGTGATACAGACAAGACATTATAATGTCTTTTCCAAAAACTCAAGAATTGTTTTCTCCCAGACATCTTGTTCGGTGGTCAATACTTCACCAACTCAGAGGACTAAGGAAGTCTTCTGTGTCTCTATATCACACAGTTTGTCTTCTTAAACACTAGCACCATGTTTGCAAGTGATTAAACAGCAGAGAGGAACTGAAAATTAAAACACACAGGGTAATTGGCTACATAGACAGCTACAATCTGACTTTCTAGACTTCGAAACCTGTGGTTTCAGAAGTCACATGCCCTGTATAGAGTCATAGAAGCAGAGACTAACAAAGGCTGAAAGGGGCTTCCAGAGGTCATCTGGTCCACCCCTCATGCTCAAGCAGGGCCACTTGGAGCCCGTTGCCCAGGACCTTGGTTTTTGAATATTTTCAGGGATGGCGACGCCACCACCTCCCTGGGTAACAGTCCGTAAGACTCAGGGAGCTCCAATTCAGTGTGGAGCTCAATGTCCTTCCTATACTTTTCTGTCCCTATGGCATCTTCTTGGAGATGCACCTTGCTTGAGTAAGAGGCAACAGGCACAAGGTGCAACATGAGACTTTCTGATAAAATGTAAAGAATTTATTTTTTTACCATGAGGATGATCAAATATTAAAACAAGTTGAGGAAATTCTATCCTTGGAGGAGTTCAAGGCTCAAGCATCCTCAGCTTACTAGACCTGCTTTGATCATTGGAGTAGACAACCTCCAAAGGTACCTTCCAACCTAAATTGTGTTTCCTTGGGTTTTTTGTTTGGTTTGTGGGGGTTTTTTTCCCTTATTGGTACAGGGTAAAGACAGAAGGCAAATAGAAATGAGAAACCATTGACTCTTGCCATTGCATTATTCCAAAATCAATGTCATGCCATAAAGTTTAAGATGATGAGAGCTGAAACTGAATTCCAGCTGTACTTGTGCAAACTGAGAGCCCAAAATAGAGAGATATACAATTAAGCAAATTAGAGAAAGGGGTGCAGACAGAGCTCAGTTCTGAAATTTAAGCTTTTCAATAAAATGGGAAACTGAGTGGGATGCAATGAGAGATGCCTAGAGAAAGGAAAATAAAGTCACGGTGTGTTCATATACCCAGGATGTAAAAAGGGTTTGGTATTCCAGCTTCAGATACCTTGTAGACAGATTAGGGAAGCCTGCTCTAAGGTTAATTTAGTTTTTAGATGTCACAGTAACAATTACTAACCATGAATAATCTTGGCATCTGAACTCAGACTATTAATAAGCAGCTATTTTACCTTGAGATAAAGGATGTACGATGTCACAACTTGCGAGGAAGTGCTCTAAACCAGCTGCGTAACATTAGTTGTCAGATGGGAGATCTCTGCACTTGCTGAAGACACACAAAGTCAAAGCTGTTTCTGATGAAAGCTCCTGGCATTGCTTTCAAGTTTTGATGGTAGTTGTTTTGAACACTGTCTATGCTCCGGTTGACACCACGGCTTTTGCTCTCTGTTCATCTCTGCTGGGCAATAACTCATTTGCAACTGGGCTCTGACCCCTCTCTGTTTCATGCTCCAGGGATGGACACAGACTGCACCAAGTCTGGATTTCTTCTCCCACTGCAACCACCACAGGGTGCCCCTGCAGACCTGGACTCTCATGGCCCCTCTGTGACACATGTGTGTGCGTGATCTGCAGCTCCAGGCTGTGCAAGATCTGCAGCAAAGCCGTGTCTCCACTTATGTGCACTAAACCACACAGCAGAGCCTCCTTTCCTCAGGAACCAGCCTCCTGCCTTCATCTTGGAGGTCCGGGTGGGCAGCTGGGGGACTTGGAGGAGCAAAATGTAGCTCATGAAAAAAAGGCAGGCATGATATGCCGGCAGCCAAGGGTCGGTTCCTGGTCACCAGAGGGCTGATTACAGTCCCCTTGTAGAGGCCTCTGGGTCAGCAGAGGGTCCCTGGGAGGCAAGGTTTAAAGGCTCTCCTCAGAAGAGGGAGGCTGATGTTGCTGCTCTGTCTTTGAGTGAACCCTCTGAACAGAGCTGGGAGAGCTGCTTCACTCCTGACTGGTGGGACCACGTGTCCTGGGAGGGAGCTTTCAGCCCCAGTGTCTGCTGATCTGAGGGTTTCCTTCTTTGTTGTCATTGCCCCAGCAGATATGTCCTGGAAAAGTTGTGACCTGAGGATGGCTGAGCCCACCTGCCCATAGTCAGGCCTAAGGGGTGGCTGTGCCTGGTCCTCTGCACCCCACACCCACCCCGCAGAGGTGCAGACTGGGAGGGGGTCTCTGCACTGGCAGTCTCCAGAGCTGCACTCCAACACCCTACTGACGGGTCTCCAAAGGGGTTGAAGGATTCCCCAGAATCACAGAATGGCAGAGATTGGAAGAGACCTTTGGAGATCATCCAGTCCAACCCCCCCTACCAAAACAGGGTCATGAAGAGCAGTTTGGACAAGACATGCATCCTGGAGGTTTGGAATATCTCCAGAGAAGAAGACTCCACACCCTGTCTCGACAGCCTGTTCCAGGGCTCTGGCACACTCAAAGGAAAGATTTTTTTNAATCACAGAATGGCAGAGATTGGAAGAGACCTTTGGAGATCATCCAGTCCAACCCCCCCTACCAAAACAGGGTCATGAAGAGCAGTTTGGACAAGACATGCATCCTGGAGGTTTGGAATATCTCCAGAGAAGAAGACTCCACACCCTGTCTCGACAGCCTGTTCCAGGGCTCTGGCACACTCAAAGGAAAGATTTTTTTCCCTCATATTGAGGTGGACCTTCCTGTGTTCCAGCTTGTGCCCATTGTTGCTTGTCCTGACCCCAGGAACCACTAAGAAGAGCCGGGGTCCATCTTCTTTACACCCATCCTTTAGATATTTATAGGCATTAATAAGATCCCCTCTCAGTCTGCTCTTCTCCAGGCTGAACAGCCCCAGGGCTCTCAGCCTTTCCTCATCAAGGAGATGCTCCAGTCCCTCATCATCTTTGTAGCCTCCGCTGGACTCTCTCCAGCAGTTCCTCTCCTTCTTGAACTGAGTGTCCCAGAACTGGACACAGCACTCCAGATATGGCCTCAGCAGGGCAGAGGAGGAGGGGAGGATGACCTCCCTCTACCTGCTGGTAAAACTCTTTTGAATGCACCCCAGGATGCCATTGGCTTTCTTGGCCACAAGGACACACTGATGGTGATGTCTCATCAGGGAGAATCACCTTTCCATGCAAGCAATTCTGAGTCGGGGATCATCTGAAAAGAATACCTCTCATCCAAGATTTTCAGACTTGCTGACAGCTCCGAACATCTCTGCAGACCTGGTGCCCTCTCTAAGAGACCTGTGCTCACCTGGGACCCCATGCCCTTGACAATCACCCCCAGAGTCCTGTTGCAATTTTTGACCCTGCCCAGGTTTCCTCCAGCAGAATTACTTCCATCCAGATTGAAAAACAGCCAGGAGGAGCAGTCAGCAAAGGGTGAGGAAGAGTCGGGGAGAAGGGGCAGGAGGGCTTTGCGGGGAGGATGCTGCCCCCAAGGGACAGGAGAGGGCCCATCCTGGGCAGAGGGGAGGATGGGGACAGGCTGTGGGGAGCAGCCGTGCAGCACTGAGGGGCAGAGCTGCTGGGCTGAGGGCAGGGAGACCATGGCTTCCTCCAGCCACGGGGCACCTCTCAGCAATGGACACATTTCTCCAAAGCCTAAAGGGAGTGTTTGGATCACAGGATGAGACTGAGCAGATGCTGGAGTGCTTCAGAGAGCCAGGGACATCCACCTGGAACAGCAAAACCACGCAAACCACCTATGAGTTTTATGAAGGGAGGAGACGGAGGAGGTGCAGGATGGAGATACTTGGGTGGGAAGGTGCTCCCCCAGCAAGGACTCAGCAGTGGGAACCTGGGCAGGGGCACATGGGTGGGCTGGGTGAAAGCCCATCGAACCAAATCCCTCTCTGCCCCACGCTGCAGGTGCCAGTGTGACCACCATGGACACCTGCAGCTCCCCAGGGGATGGTGAGCACAGGGATGGGCCAGACAAGGGAGGTGGGGGGTGGATGAAGGACGAGAGAGGGGGATGATTCCCCATCTGTGACCCATTGGGGAAGACACTGAGGTAACGCTGGCACATACCATCCCTGTGCCATATCTCCAGGTGATCGCCCAGCTCCTGACCTCTTCAATCCTTAGGAGGGTTTAACCATTTCACTGCTCCATTGAACTCCAGGCTCCAGCCACAAGAATTGTCTTCTGCAAGGATGGGGTGGAGAAGAACAGCCTGAAAGCCCAACAGAGGCAGCAGAGCTACTTTTTCCTGCTGGACGTCACCCTGGGGAGCGCAGGGACATACACGTGTGGGTACCAGCACAGGAAGGAGAGCAGCTGGGTGAGCTCTGCCCTCAGCAACCCACGGAACCTGGCTGTCACAGGAGAGAGGTGGCACTGGGCACGGGCAGGCTCCACTCCAGAGTCCTAATGACACCAATTAAGGATGGGAACCCCCTTGTACGCCATGGTGTTTCCTTGGGCAGTTGGGACGCTCAGTTCAGACTTTGCATCTGGGGTAATTCCTCCCAGTATGCGCAGTACCTGGGAGAGTTCGTCTTGCCAAGTTCTCGCGTGGTCAACATGTCAGCCTGCAAAACGAGTAGGAGGTAAATACCTCGCTGCTGAGAGAGCTGATGTGAGAAAGGGATGGCTATTTTTAGAGTAAGTTCACCTGAGCACCAGCAGCTGCAGCGAAGAGCAGTAACTGGGCTGAGTTCAGATGTTCCTGAGACAGTCTGAGCCCGTCCTTCAAGTGGGATCCACTGTCCTCTACAGGGAAGTTCCAAGAGTCTGGAATGCTGAAAAATCCCATGAAGAGCATCTTCCTGCACTCATGTTTCTGCCTGGCCTTTCCTTCCTGACTCATCTCTAATGGAAAAGGTCTCCGAGATTTCCATCTCTCTTCTCCAGGGTGGACACACGTGACCACGTGCAATGCGCAGATGACAGCCTGGTATATTACAACTTGTTGTGACTTCTCAGGTGCTGGTGTTCATCTCTCTGGGCCAAGAGAGTCAGTCCTCCCTCCTCCATGCAGACAGACAGGCTGCCACCAGAGTCCTGCTCCACCAACCTGCCTTGTTTTAGTCTGCTCTGTCCGCAGGGTCAGATGGTTGGGGCTGAACAGAAGATGACCCCTGGGGATGATGACCTCCATCTGATCCTAGATGTGGGTCTTGCCATGGCACAGGGAGCAGGAGAGGCTGCTTGTTGTGATTCCCTCACATACCACAGCCAAAAACAACTTCAGGACACTCAGGCACCCCACAGCCAGGAGAAGGAGCCAGGAGAGGCAGGAAGAAAAGCCCCAGAGGATGCGCAGGGCTCAGCAGAGGAGCGCCAAGAGACTTGGTGTCTCCTCTTGGTGGGGAAGCGGCCACCCGTGGGTTGTTCCCAGGCGCAGCACCGCCCAGAGCGGACCCCTCTTGTGGCGCTGCCTCAGCTGCTGCGAAAGCAGAGCCTGC